>PVJS01046547.1:0-15778 GCA_004027185.1 Glis glis
CCCCGGCCCTATTTTTTATACTTTATTTTGAAACCAGGTCTCACGAAGTTGCGGAGAGCCTCACTAAGGCGAGAGAGAGAGAGGAGAGAGAGAAAGAGAGATAGAGAGAGAGAGAGAGAGAGAGAGAGAGCGCTGAGGCTGGCCACGAACCTGGATCCTCTGGTCTCCGCCTCCCAACGTACTGGGATTACAAGCGTGTGCCACCACGCCCGGCGTTAGCCTCATTTCTTATGGTGTGGTGGAGGTAGATGAGCGTGAAGAGCTGTCCACTACCTGACTCTCCCCCCAGACCCATTGTCCAGTCTCTGACTGTCCTCCCAGCCACTGTCCACCTCCCTGACACTCCACCTGGGCCCATGGTACCCCTCCCCAACACTCTCCCCAGGCCCACTGTTCACTCCTGACCCTCCACACAGACCAACTGTCCACTCCCTGACTGCCCACCCAGATCCACTGTCCACCTCCCTGACCCTCCCTCCACCCATGCCCAGTGTCTACTCCCTGACCCTCCCCGGCCCACTGTCCACTCCCTGACCCTCCCCCAGGCCCACTGTTCACTCCCTGACCCTCCCCTAGGTCCACTGTCCACTCCCTGATCCTCCCCCAGGTCCACTGTCCACTTTCCTGGCCAGTGCCCAGGGTTCCACCTGTGCCAGGGTGGAGGTCCTGAATGGGTCCCTGGGCTTCCTGCCACGAGTCCTCTCCCTCAGTCAGCCCTGTGTGCTGGGTTTTGGTAGCCTCTTGGCCTTTCGATTGACCCAGCCTATCCCTGTTGACCACTTCACTGCTCTGCCCCACTCCAACCACCTCTTTGTGGTCCGGCTGGCCACTTCTCTGAGTTCCTCTGCTGCAGGCCCTGCCACACTCTTCCCTTCCCTGAGTATCATGGCCATGTGTCCTCCCTGCAGCGGCCACACCAGGAGGCTGGGCCTTGTCCTTCCCTGGTGTGGGGCTGGTGTGTCTGTGGGAGGCAGGTTCTGGGGTTAGGCCTGGGTGTAACCTCCTGGAGGGCTTTATCACAGGTGCCCCTTCCTGGACAGCTGCAGGCCCTCAGAGAGGCCGAGGTGACCCTGACCACTGCCCTGGCATCAAGGGGAGCCCCACAGTCCCCTACCTAGATGCTCATAGGCACAGCAACAGCAGAACAAGAAGTAGGGATGGCACAAAGTGGCCTGTTACCTTCCATGTCCCCAAAGCCACCTTGGGTACGGCTTTCTCAGCCACAGGACCTCCCACTGACCACTCAGTATTTATTCAGGGCTCCCACTGCAGGACCACCTGCCTGAGAGGCCCCTCCAGGCCCCTTTCCTGCACAGGGCACATAGACCCTGTTGTACACCTATGCACCCCTCACACACAGAGAAGGCAGATTCCAGCCAGGGCCAGACTGCAGGAACTCAGCCACCAAGAACCCTCTGCACCCCAGCTCCTTTATAAGGCTCCTCCCCAGGGGCAGTACATCAGGAAAAGGTGGGCCCTGCCTTTCCACCAGCACCTCCACCTACCAGGAATCAGGGATTCAGTGAGTGTGAGGTCTGGCCCTGCAGAGTCCCCTCCTGCCACTGTACCCCGCCCTACAGCTCCATACAACTACAGAAGATGACCCTCCTCTCCCTAGGCAGGCCCCATTGCCCAGGTGAGGAGAGCACAGCAGTCCACTGTCCAGGTGAGCACAGAGGGGACCTCTGCCCAGGAGAGCACATAGGTCTACTCGCCTAGGGGAACACAGGGTCCCCCTTCCCAGTAGGGGGGTTCTGCTCAGGGGAGCACAGCGGCCCCTCCAGGTGAGCACAATGGCCCTCCTACCCAGGTGAACACAGGACCCCTTGCCCAGGTGAGCATAGCAGTTAACCCCTGCCCAGGTGAATACAGGGGCAGGAGAGCACAGCAGGGGCGGGGCTCCCCAGATGAGCACAGTGGCCCACCTGCCCAGATGAACACAGGACCCCCCTGCCCAGGTGAGCACAGCAGCCCCCCCTCAGGTGTCAACAGTTCCCCCCACCCCAGCCAGGTAAGCACAGTGGCTAACCCCTGCCCAGGTGAACACAGGACCTCCCTGCCCAGGAGAGCACAGCAGGGGGGGTGTTCTGCTCAGGGGAGTACAGCGGCCCCTCCAGGTGAGCACAGTGGTCCTCCTGCCCAGATGAACACAGGACCTCCTGCCCAGGTGAACAGAGCAGCCCCCCAGCCCAGGTGAGCATAGCAGTTAACCCCTGCCCAGGGGAACACAGGGCCCACCTGCCCAGGGGAGCACAGGCAGGCAGGGGCAGGGGCACTGGGACCTTCCTGGCCAAAGTCCTGCCCAGCTTTCAGAGAGTACCATGTCCTTCCTGGCCATTTACTGGGATGGCAGCTCAGTGCACAGAAGGTTGGGGGCTGGTGGGACAGTTGTTTCTGCTGTGTACATACCTGGCCTCGGCGGGTCTCACAGTTGTGAAGGTAACTCAAGTGATAAATCTTCAGGTTTAAGGTGGCGAAATTCAGGTACTTGGTGAAAACCTAAAACAGCCATTGTGCAGCAGGAGTCAGTGGTTCCAGATCCCGGATGAGCCTGGCGCACATTTACAGAAGAAACACGCAGCTAGGCTGCATGTTTAGCTAGGCTGCTGGAGGGCACGCCACATGCACATAGACATGCTGGGAAGCCATGCTCAGCACCCTGGGTGTGGGCTCTCACACAAACCCAGATGTGTGGTGCAAGCACGTGGTACACACATGGATGTGCAGAAGGGTCACAGTTCATACACAGGTACACAGAAGGCACATGGCTCTCACACGCAGATGTACAGATGGGATACAGCTCACACACACACACAGATCTGCACATAGGTAGGCAGAAGGGACATGGTTCACATAGGTGCATAGAGAGACATGGGTCACACACACACAGATGTGCAGAGGGACACAGCTCACACAGGGTACAAAGAGGGACATGGCTCATACGCAGTTACACAGAGAGACATGGCTTGCACACACACACACACACACACACACACACACACACAGTTGCATAGAGGGGCATGACTCACACACAAATGTATAGAAGGGACATGGCTCACACACAATGCACAAAGGGACATGGCTCACATGTATATACAGAGGGACATAGCTTACACATACACGGTGTACAGAAGGAACACTGCTCACACACATACAAACA
This sequence comes from Glis glis, assembly GCA_004027185.1. Classification (NCBI taxonomy): domain Eukaryota; kingdom Metazoa; phylum Chordata; class Mammalia; order Rodentia; family Gliridae; genus Glis; species Glis glis. The sequence continues at coordinate 3,161 of PVJS01046547.1, forward strand.
CAGATTCACAGAGGGACATGGCTCACACATGGTGCACAGAGGACATGACCCACATGGTGCACAGAGGGCTATGGCTCACACATGGATGTGCAGAGGGACATGGCTCACACATGGTGTACAGAGGGACATGACTCACACATGGATGTGCAGAGGGACATGGCTCACATACACACACAATGTGTAGAGAGACATGGCTCACACATAGTGCACAGAAGGACACAGTTCACATACACATGGACATGCAGAGGGCCATGTCACACACACACAAAATGTGCAGAGGGACACGGCTCGCACATGGTGCACAGAGGGCCATGGCTCTCACACAGATGTACAGAGGAAGACAGCAGCACACAGATGTGCAGGAGCACAGCAGACACATGGGGCACAGACATGCGCGCACAGACATGCGGGGCAAATGTGGCCGTCAGACTCTTAGACACTCACATCTTCGTCTTCACTTGTAAAGCACGGGCCATCAAGCTTATTCACAGCCATGATCACAGCCACCACGTCTTTGCCATTCATGATGGGCATGGCCAGGATGTTCCTGGTCGCATAGTCGGTGAGCTCATCGGCGAAGGAACTGAAGTGGGCATTCTGTGGTGAGAGGAGAGAGGTCACTGTGGACTGTAGCCCTGGCCTGGGGGTGGGCTGAGTTCTGGGACGCCACTGCTCAGACCATCACTGAGAGGCCAGATGGCCCTGCCTCAGGCCTTGGGACATAATCTCTGGGGCTTCACCTGGATCATCCCCTCCAATCCTGGACCCCTGACCTCTGACTCCTGGAGAGGTCTCTGGCTCCTCCCCACCCTGTGGACACAGGTCTTCCACACCTCACAGGCCGGTCGGCTTCTCAGATGACAGAGCCTGTGGGCTACCAGATGCCCCTAGTCCAGGTGACTGTCTGCTTCCCCTTCAGCCCCAGGCCAGCCCCCACCACTCTTCCCTGGAAGGTAATCAGTGGTCAAGCAAGGGATAAACCCCACTTCATCAGCAGCTTGTTTGCAGGACTCTGACCAGGATGAGCATGGCTGGGGAGCTGGGCTGAGGGTGCCTGTACCTGGGACCTGTCCACCGGCCCCTCTTTCCCAGTGGCCTGGTCTATGGGCCAGTGCCTAGCATACAACTCTCTTTGCTCACGGTGAGAGCTTTGTCCACCTCTGACCCCAGGGAGGCCCCCTTTCACTGCCCTGAGATGTAGAACGTCTCCCATCCCTGGTCTTGGGTTCTGCCTTTACAAGGAGCAGTCTAACTGAGCTTTGCTTAGCCCGATATATTGAGTGGGAGCCAGGCAGGGCCCCCAGGTGATGGGTCATGATCCTGCCTGCCTCATTCTCTACTTGGCTCTGGTTTTATTTATGTGAGGCTCTGGCATGGTGACCGAGGTGGACGGCTCTGGCCTCAGCCTTGATGGGGTCTGGATCTCCCCAGCAATCAAGGGACAGCCCTGTGCCCCTCCTGCCCCTGGTCAAGTGTCTGCCTCCTTGGTCATGGCTTGACAGGCATGAGAAGTCTTTGTTAGGGCCTTTACATTTGCTTGCATGTTGCTGACTGTGAGAGAGACACTTTCAGGACTCAGGACTGGGGCCCCTGCAGCCCTCATGACCACCCATGCCTTCTCTGTGGCCCTGCCACACCAAGCAGCCCTAAAGTCTGTGCTGCCATCCACTGAAGCGCGGTCAGCTGGGCCACAGTTTGCACCAGGAGGTCAGAGGAAGCCTGCTGGGCCAGAGTTTCCAGAGTTTCCCATGTTCTCAGAGGGAAGCAGCATTGCTGCCAGCCTTCCTCCCAGCCCCTTTGATCTTGGAGATGTGGTTCCACAACCAGCCACATGGGGCTAAAGCTGAAGGGAAATCAGCATGTGAACCATGGCAGAGCAGGGCAGGTTCACACGGGGGTGGCATCACTGAGACTGGCACCAACATCCTGTGTAGAGGACACTGAAACCTCTCCTGGCTAAACCATTGTCATATGGTTTTTGATTGTCTGAAAGAATGGATACTCCAAAGGGAGAGATGTGTCCCCCCACCCTTCCCACCACAAAAATAAAATAAAAAAGAAAGAAAAAGAAACTAACCAAGGTTTAGGAAAATTCTTCTAGAAAAAGAAAAATGGGACCCTCACAGATCCTCATGGACTGAACTCAGGATACACACAGACAGGCCACTTGCCACATCCAGTGAACGCCCAGCCTCACATCCTTCTCTCGTTTTTTTTCTCCTGCCTGTTTGCTCCCAGATCTACACTTCAACCCATCATCTCACACTTTTTTTTTCTTTTGGTACTGGGGATTGAACCCAGGGGCATTCTACCTCTGAGCTATACCCCCAGCCCAATTTTTTATTCTTTATTTTGAAACAGGGTCTCACTAAGTTACAGAGGGCCTCATTAAGTAGCTGAGGCTGGCTGCGAACTTGTGATCCTCCTGTCTCAGCCTCCCAAGTACTGGCATCTCACACCTTCTAAACTTTAATTTTCAAAGACAGTCATGGAGCAGTTCCGGGGCCAGCCCTTCACCAGGAGCCTCACACTATGGCCTTCTTTCTTTTATCCACAGTCCTCCCCATCCTGGGACACCATCATGGTCAGGGCCTTATTTACATTTTGCCCTCACCACCCATTCATCTGCCTGCTCTCTCCCTCTTGGGTCCTGCCAGTCCTGGTCACCTGCCTTCCTGGCCATGCCTTGGGTCTCCTCTGCAGGCACCGGGGCTCATCTCAGCTCTGCTGGCTGAGGTCATGTAGTTAGTCTTTTTGGTGATGGCCTCTCTCCTTACCTGTGTCACCCGCCTCAGCCCCACCAGCGCCACACCTCCCTAGCCCACTGGGGACCTCCGGGTCCCCAGTACTCTGGGGACCTTCACCCCAGGGTCTCTTGGTATCTTTGTGGGTGGCTCAAATACCCAGTGGGGAGACAAATGAGCCCTGCTGTCCAGGGCAGGAGGCCTGAACCCAGGCTTGGCCACCCTGGCAGGCCCAGCAGGGAGCTGTTCCTTTTCTGCAGCTGGTTTTGAGCAAGGTGCCCCTCTTTCCTTGGCGCATCTGTGCCAATCCTCACTGGCTTTAACCCTCCAGGGCTTCCCTGAAGCCCACAGGGAATATTGCGTCCTGGTGAATCAGAGGTCAGCCTGCAGAGCATCCCTGTCGACTCCCTGTCCATCCTTATGTATAGTACATGTCATCCCCATTGCCAAATTCCTCTTCCCTCGACTCCCTGTCACTCTGCAGGTCACTCTGTTGCTTATGTTTGTTGGGTCCTCAGGTCTGCCAGGGCTGTCACCTCCATCCTTGGCCTCAGATGCTCCTACCCACCATCTCTGCAGCACCCCAACCTCAGCCTGGCCCTTCTTCTCCTGTGATAAAGGCCTCCAAACTCCTCACAACGACAGGGATGGTGTCCCTTCAGTCTTCTTGCCTGACCTCTGACTCCCAAGGTTTTTTTTTTTGTACTGGGGATAGAACCCAGGGGCATTCTACCTCCAAGTTACATCCCCAGCCCTATTTTATTCTTTATTTTCAAACAGGTCTCACTAAGTTGCAGAGGGCCTCACTAAATAGCTGAGGCTGGCCGCGAACCTGCGATCCTCCTGACTCAGTCTCCCAAGTACTGGGATTACAAGCGTGTGCCACCACGCCCGGCTTCTATTGAATTTTCTAAACACATGAAGCTTTGTCTGCTCTCTTTCTGTTAGTGAGTTGTGGTCAGATGGTAGGACCTGTGTCATATCAACTCCTTGAAATTTATCGACATTTCCTTTCTGGCCTATTTATGGCCAAACCTTGATAGGTTTTGTGTGAGCCTGAAATAACATGATTTTCTAGTTGTTAGGTTCCAGAAATGCCCATTGGGCTCCCCCTGGCCTCAGCCTCCCTCCTTGGTCCTTCTGAGGCTGTGCTCAGTGATGCTGTAGGCTCGCTGCCTGCCTGTCTTGTCTACTCCACTCCACTGGCCACCCTGGGCTTCTCTGCTCCCCAGAGCCTCCTGCTTAGAGGGCCTGGATGGCCTTCCCTGGGGTGGGCAGCTGCTGCAGACCTTCAGGCTCTGCTGCCAACAGGCCTGGGGTTGCGTGCACATGGTGCAGCAGTGTGGACTAGCCTGGTCCTCGGGGACCCTCTCACCCCTGAGGCTTCTCTGAAACACCCAGCTCTCCAGGCCTGCTGTCTGGCTGTCTTACTGGTCCTATAAGTCCAGACCCCTCCCTCCTATGAGCTGTCCCTGGGTCCTGTAAAGCTTTGTCCCTTCCTTGCAGTAGCTTAGAGAGGAGCGCCTGCCTGCTCACTCCCTCCTCCTGGCCTTTCTTCCTTTCAGGTAAGGCCCTCCAGAGAAAAGCACAGGGAAAGGGTTACACCTGGACAAAGCTGTCCAGCCTTCTTCCAGGTGACCCAGAGTCAACCTCACTCAGTATAACCTCATTCAAGTGCCAAGCTCTTCCCCAGGGGCCTTCCTGCCCACTGTATTTGTACCTGCCATCTATGAAGAAGCATGGCCCAGAGCTGAGTGTGTGTGGGGTGTGCCTGACTCCCCAGAAGCCCCCTGCCTCCAAAACAGTGATGGGGACACTGTTTTGGAAAGAGACCCCCTTTGAAATTAAAAGCAACTTCCTGATGACTGCTTTTACTTCCTCATGCTGAGGCAGACACCAAGGAAGCTAAGACTGATGATCCCTGGCTGAGTCTGCATATGTGCAGTTCCTACCCTTTGTCCCACTGTGCCTCCTCTTCTATTATAAAAGCTGTCTGTCCCCTGAGTCTCTGAAGATGGAGATTTGAGACAGAAAGTTCTCCTATCTTCCTCACAGCCAGCTTTGATTTTTTTTTTTTTTTGGTTTTGGGGATTAAACCCAGGGGCATTCTACTTCTGAGCTACACCCTCAGCCCTATTTTATTTTTTATTGTGAAACAGGGTCTTGCTAAGTTGCTGGGGCTGGCCTCAAACCTGTGATCCTCTTGTCTCAGCTTCACAAGTACTGGGATTACAGGTGTGTGCCACCACGTCCGACACAGCCAGTTTTGAATGAACCTGTTTTCCTGGCCAGCCCATCTCCCGAGTTTTAGTGGAGTGAGGAACAGTGAGGCCTTTCCTCCTGGCACGCAGTGATTTTAGGGAGTTACCCCAGTGGGCCCCTTGCTTGCTGCAGGCAATGAACCTCCCTTCACTCTCAGTGCCTGATGGGCTTGCTGGTTTTGCTCTCAGGAGGGGCGACTGCTCACAGGGCCTCCACAAGTCCTGACTCCCATACTTCGGCCACAGCAACTCCTCCTGAGGTTTGGGGGAAAGGGGTTGGGGATCCGCAGTGCCCTGGGGTTGGGCCTAGGCACTTCCTGTGCTGACCAGGGCAGGGAGGTGAGGTTGTGTGCAGAGCTAAGGGCTCCCAGTTCTGTGGGGGGTGCAGAGGTCCCCCGCACAGCCTGAGCCCAAGGCTGAGCCTGCTGGATGCTGTCACCTTAGTACCACAGGGTGATGAGGTGGGGCTTTTCCTTGTTGGGTGATAGGCGACATCATGCCCTGCTCACTCACTCATTTGGCCCTGGGTTTGTTTGCTGTGAAAGTTTCTGATTCCAAGATGAATTAAATCTTTCCTGTCTCAGGCAAAACTGGTAATGAAGGGGATGGGTTCACGCCTCCTGTGATAAGTGTTTTCCCAAGGACTTTCTTGTTTTGTTTTCTTTTGTTTTTTTTGGTACTCGGGATTGAACCCAGGGACACTCTACTTCCGAGCTACACCCCCAGCCCTTTTTGTTTTTATTTTGAAACAGGGTCTCACTAAGTTGCTGAGTGCTTCAAGCCTGTGATCCTCCTGTCTCACACTCCCAAGTACTAGGATTATAGGCATGTGCCACAATGTCCAGCTTCCCGTGGACTTTCTAAGGGACCTGGAGGGATTCCTTCCTTTTCTACATGCACTTTGAGCTTTGTACACCTCACACATGCACAGATTTCTGTAACCAAGCTTATCTTTAAGGGACTGGGCTGTAGCTCAGTGGCAGAGTGCTTACCTAGCATGCAGGAGACCCTGGGTTCCATCCTCAGCAGCAGCACCACCACAACAAAAATTCATAGAACCAAACTTATCTTTAATGTTCTCTAAGACTGCCATGATTCAGACAAGATGCCCTGGATGGAACACCTGCCCAGCAAGGGTGCCTCCGCCAGTGGCTGGCACCAGCTCCTGTCTCAGTTCCCAAGACTGAGGACAGCTGCTTGTGCCCAAGCAGCTTATGAGTCTCTCCCTTTTTGTCTTTAAAACCTTCCCCTGGGCTGGGTGTGATGGTGCACGCTTGTAATCCCAGTACTTGGGAGACTGAGACAGGAGGATCGCAGGATTGAGGCCAGCCTCAGCTACTTAGTGAGGCCCTCCGCATCTTAGTGAGACCCTGTTTCAAAATCAAAAATAAAAAATAGGACTGAGGGTGTAGCTCGGAGGTAGAATGCCCCTGGGTTCAACCCCCAGTACTGCAAAATAAATAAATAAATAAATAAATAAATAAATAATAATAAAACCTTCCCATCTTCACCTCCTTGAATATGCTCAGTTTACTTTGACATGCGTATTCCCATTGCAATGCTCTGTTATTCCCAAATACATATTACTCTTTGGAGAATACCTCTCTGATTGTTATTTAGGACGACACATCTGGTGTCCAGAAGTAAGACCACCCTGGAAGGACCCATGACTCTTGGAACGGTGGTGCCAGTGCAGAAACCTCTGGGCTCTGTTCCGGTTTGCCTTCCTGACTAGGGAGGCTTCTCCCAGGCCAAGTCCCCCTTTGTGGTGGAGGCTCCCTGCTGGCTTTATTTGGGGTCTGGTTTGGATAAGGCCATTTAGGTAAAGGACCTCGCATCCTCTGTCTTTTCTGGCAGGTCCTTCTGTGTTGACACTGCCCTAGTCAGAATGCCCCAACTGAGAGATCTTGCGCACTGCCTCGGAGCATCTCTCCCAGTTTTATACAGATCGGCTGAGTTCACCTGCATGCCCGATTTAAACCTAAGCACTCTTACTTGGGTTTTGTTCTGGTCATTTGCATGAGTCTGTCAATGATTCGCTATGGCAAGCCAGGACAACTTCCTCTGGGGACTCTGGCCAGCTATGTGGACCATTCTTCCACATCCCTGATGGCATATCGCACCAAGGACCACATGTGGTCACGCCAGACAGTATGCATACTCCCAAACTCCTTCATAGAGCTGAAACGCTGCCATGTTAACAGACTGTCGTGAGGCTACCAAGTCCCTTCCTCTGAGACTGCCCTCCCTCCCTGCAATCACCTATGTAAGTAAAGGTACTTGAAAGAGTTTGAGCTGTTCCTTAAAAGCAGAAAAAGGCAGCCTCGAACCTTGAAGGGCAAAACATTCAGACCAAGAGAAAGTCCCCAGGCTCCTGGAATCTTCAGTTCCAGGCTGCTATTCCTTGTCCACCCCGGAGTGCCCCGCTCACTACTCCCCTGGTCTCCATCCCTTACAAGACTCCATGCCAGGTGCCGTTTTCCTCTTGTTCACCTGTTCAGTTTAACTTTCTTTTTTTTTTTTTTTGCTGTACCGGGGATTGAACGCAGGGGTGTTCTACCTCCGCACTACACCCCCGGCCCTATTTTTTATACTTTATTTTGAAACCGGGTCTCACGAAGTTGCGGAGGGCCTCACTAAGTAGAGAGAGAGAGAGAGAGAGAGAGAGAGAGAGAGCCAGAGAGAGAGAGACAGAGAGAGAAAGCTGAGGCTGGCCGTGAACCCAGATCCTCCGGTCTCCGCCTCCCAAAGTACTGGGATTACAAGCGTGCGCCACCACGCCCGGCTCAGTTTAACTTTCGGACACAGCCAGGACCTGAGAGGTGGATACCCCACGAGCTCCAAGACTCACAGATAGACTCTGCCACACCTGACAAAATCTTATCAATATTAGCTCTCTCAGATCTCTCTCTCTTTCTCTCTCTCTCTCTTTCTCTCTTCTCTCTTCTCTCTCTGTAATGCCAAATTAAAAGAAAGGAGCTTTTTATTTTAAAATGAACACTGTGGCCAGGCGTGGTGGTGCACACTTGTAATCCCAGTACTTGGGAGGTTGAGACCGGAGGATCCAGGTTCACAGCCAGCCTCAGCTACTTAGTGAGGCCCTCCGCAACTTAGTGAGACCCTGTTTCAAAATAAAGAACAAAAAAATAGGGCTGGGGGTGTAGCTCAGAGGTAGAATGCTCCTGGGTTCAATCGCCAGTACTGCAAAAAAAAAAAAAAAAAGAAAAGAAAACTGTGAAATCTATTTCTGTCTGTGTACTTGTTTCATGTCTATATATGTGTGTACTGGAAGTCTGTGAGGTTTTTCGTGGATTTATAAGAGCACTATTTTTAATTGGCTTAGAGATAAATGGGTACTCATAAATTAAATACAACTAAGCTTGCTAAAAATATATACTAATTAATCCAACTGCTTTTTCATTCACATGACTTAAATAAGTCTTTGATAAATAAATTGACTTAAAATTTGCTGGTAAAATAGAAACAAAGATAATTCAGGATTGTCTGTGTATGTTAATTTGCTACCAGATGTCAGGTTGGACACAAAGGTATAAAAACACTAGGGATCCAGCTGGGCACAGTGGTACATGCCTGTAATCCCAGTACTTGATTGGCTGTGACAGGAGGATCTCAGGTTCAAACCCAGCCTCAGCAATTTAGCAAGACCATCAGCAGCTAAGCAAAACCCTGTTTCAAAATAAAAAAATGAAAAGGATTGCGGGTATAGCTCAGAGGTAGAATGCCCCTGGGTTTAGTCTCCAGTACCACAAAACAAAATAAAACTATGAATCCAATCTAAGAACAAAATGACCTCTGTTTGTGTAACTCTGATAAATAAGACTAAAATACTACCCATGGTGTAATGAATGTAACGTATCTTCAAAGTTGTCAGCATTTAATATGGTGTAGACACATAACTTTACCAGTTGGATTGTCTTACACTTCCGAGACCACAGAAGTGTAAGTATGACTGAAGAACAGATCTGTAGACATATGTGCAGCAGGGTCTGCTGCTCCTGGACGGGAAGCACATTGGTTAACTTCAGGGGTTTCCTTTGACAGAGAAATAACCTACATGGTGCTTATGCTAGCATGATGTCTCAGTTTTCAAAAGCAATCTAGGTATAATAGTTAAAATGAATTAGGTAAATGTAAATGGGGTAAATGTTTATAAATGAACTTTTTATGTAATTTAAAATTTTAAAGTTATATTAAATTAAGTGAAACGCAGTCTGTAGTGTCTGAGTCACTTCTAAGTAATTTAAATTACTCTATGGAGAAACACATGTTTCTAGAAATTAAAAAATATGTCTCATAAACTATGGGTACATGGCAGGCAGTTCAAAATGGCTTACTTCCTAGGATTTTTTGTTCAGTAAAAATTAAAGTTACCAAGAGTTAAATATCCTAGGTCAAAAAGGGACTGAGAAGGTGGCAGATTTTTTTTGTGTGCGTGGTACTGAGGATTGAACCCAGGGGCATTCTACCTCCGAGTTTTACCCCCAGCCCTATTTTTATTCTTTATTTTGAAACAGGGTCTCACAAAGTTGCAGAGGGCCTCACTAAGTAGCTGAGGCTGGCTGCGAACCCGGATCCTCCTGTCTCTGCCTCCCAAGTACTGGGATTACAAGTGTGCTCCACCACACCCAGCTCAGGTGGCAGATTTGTGATGGGCAAATCTTATGAAAGAAGCCGGGCCTGGTAGCACATACCTGTAAACCTAGTACTTGTGAGGCTGAGACAAGAGGATCGCAGGTTCAAGGATAGCCTTGGCAACTTAGCAAGACCCTACTTCAAATAAAAAAGAAAAAGGGCTGGGGTGAGCTGGGCATGATGGCGCACGCTTGTAATACCAGTACTTGGGAGGCCAAGAGTTTGCAGCCAGCCTCAGCTACTTAATGAGGCCCTCCGCAACTTAGTGAGACCCTGTTTCAAAATGAAGAATAAAAAATAGGGCTGGGGGTGTAGCTCAGAGGTAAAATGCCCCTGGGTTCAATTCCCAGTACCAAAAAAAAAAAAAAAAGGGCTGGGGTGTAGCTTGGAGGTAGAATGCCCCTGGGTTAAATCTCTATTCACACATACATACATACAAACACACACACACACACACACACACACACACCCCTCATGAAACAAATTTGTGTGTGATCAAGTTGGCTATAATTTAAATTGCTGATAGATTTCTCTGAAAATCAAGCTGATACACTGACACAGAACCAGAATCTAGCCCACTAATGTTAAAACAAAACAAGTTTTCTTGGAGTATTGACCTGCTTAATAAAACATTGTAAAGGTTTTGATTTTCAATTCTGAAATCAACTTCTTTAAAATTTCAACCTTCTCCCAACTGCAGTTTCTCCTGTCTTACAGTTTTCATTTAACAACTTCTCCTCCCCCCCTTCTCCTTTTTGTGGTACTGGAGATTGATCCCAGGGGCATTCTACCTCCAAGCTACACCCCCAACCCTTTTTATATTATTGTTTTCAAACAGGGTCTTGCTAGGTTGCTGAGAGTCTTGCTAAGTTGCTGAGGCTGTCCTTGAACCTGTGATTCTCCTGTCTCAGTCTTCCAAGTACTGGGATTACAGGGATGTGCCACTGCTCCCAGCTCTCATTTAACTTCTTAACTAAAGTTATGGTTTTCTCAATTTTCTGTTCAGCTCTGGTGAGGTGTTTTGCTTTTCTCCCCCGGTTCTGACTCTGCTATTGTGGTCTGGGATGAAAGTGCTGGTTTCAAAAGCTTAGGGTGATGTAATGCTCTTGGCTTTCCTTGACAGATTTGGATCCTTCCCTGCAGCCAGTTTCACGTGATTTTACTGTTTCTAAGAGTCATGCAGGCCCCTGCTCAAGGCACAGGCTTTCTTGTTTCATGTTCTTTACAGCATGGCCTCATAACCTCGACACACTTCCCCAGCATCTATTAAGTTCAAGCACCTTTGCTTGAACTTTGCTTGAAGCTGTCTAAACAGCTTCCCCCTCAGAGAGGCGACCACCACAGAGGAGCTTTACTTTACCTTTTCATAACCAGTCCTGTAAACAAAGAGTTTGTGTTTTGTGAGATAATTTCTTGTGTTTTGTATCTTTGTTAGGTTTTATTGTTGTTTAGGAAAACTGAGCTGTAAAAGTTGTTTTGCTTTTAAAATCTTTTAATTATCACTCTGGTTAAGCGAATGACTGTTATTTCATGATGAGCTGTGATCCCATTTTGAACAAATGTATTAAAAGTTTTCATAACTTTGGCGGGTTTCCTTATGATTGGGGTTTTAATTCAAGTCTTTTTTACCTAAAACTAAGCTTGAGATTTTCCGGTTTGGCTCCTGGAGAACCTTAAAGGATGCATCTCTCATCTTGTAGAGAAGCAAAACTAACCAGGCTCATTTTACCATTGGGCTGTGTGAGAGGCATTTGCCAAATGATGAAGTGGTGCTAAGTTTGCTTTAAATTCTATTTGTATGAACATGTTACTGGTGTAAATGTTCTAAAGACAACATGAAATCCATAAGAGTCTGTGCTCCTGGTGTGGTGTCGTCCATCCTGACTGTTGTCCTAAAATGCTGAGAACCACGAACAGAACTGACGTTCCTGTCAGCTTGGAGTTCTCATCAGAATTCTAAGCAAGGCTATTTTGTCTTTTGTCTTCCCCAGTTTTGATTCTTTCCCAGAAACATCTATAGTCAAATTATGGAAAGGACTCTAGCAGAAACTCTTGAATCAAGGTTTCTGATAACCTGATCAATGAATATGGAAATTCCCAGAACTCTAATAAAAAAACTAACATAAGTCCATGAAATGGCTAAGAAAGGGCAAATAAAATAAGAATTAACTGCATGAGACTGCGTACACTAATAAAATCAATGGGATTTTATGTCTTTTATTTGAAACATTGTTGGTTCTTTACCCAAATGATTTTGTTTCCTAGATTTAAGGAAACTTCTTTTCTTAAGCTATCTATAGTTAATAGCAAGTTGGTAAAATATACTTTTGTAAACTATGGTGCAAGCATTTACTTTCTTTCTCCCTACTAGATTCTTCTGAATTAAAAAAATGTGTTTTTACTACAATGCACCAATAAAAAAATGTATTTTTATTTCTGATGGCAATATGGTTGTTTGCATAGGTTCAATAAGATTCTGTCCTCAGAACAACATACAACTGGAAACATTGCCTTTGGCGGGAACCTCATATTTTAAATTGTTCAGGGGATGCCTGGCTGCAAGGGCTGTAGCCTTATAGTAAATAAACAGAACTTTCAATTCTGGGTGGGCCCAGGAGCTCCATGGGGTTAGGCCTATAGCAAAGTCCAGTTTCCACGTGGCTTGACTCTCTGGCCTTGAGGCCTGAGACTACTACATGGCAGATCAAATTTTTTAATGCTTTTATATCAAGTCAAATCTGATAAAACTAGACTCATTTTGGCTGGGCGTGGTGGTGCACACTTGTAATCCCAGTACTTGGGAGGCTGAGACAGGAGGATCCGGGTTCGCAGCCAGTCTCAGCTACTTAGTGAGGCCCTCCGCAACTTAGTGAGACCCTGTTTCAAAATAAAGAATAAAAAAATAGGGCTGGGGGTGTAGCTCGGAGGTAGAATGCCCCTGGGTTCAATCCCCAGTACTG
>PVJS01046548.1:0-15779 GCA_004027185.1 Glis glis
GTACCGCAAAAAAAAAAAAAAAAAAAAAAGAGAACTCAGCTCCTGCAGGCTGAAGCATTGTGTCCTTCCGGGCAGCGGCCTCTGCTTATCAGCCTCGCCCTAACTGAATCAGAAGTCACAAGAAGCGCTGGCCTCTCCTGACCACGTTGCTCTTTTTATCATCCGCAGCTGTGTCTGCAACTGCTTTGGGTGTGGCAGCTATGGAGGGGACAGCTGGGTGACCAAAGCAGCCCCAAAGCTGTCCCTTACAAAGAAGACCTGAGACACCTGCATTCTTGAGGCTACAAGGGAGGAGGAGGCAGAGATCAGCAAGAGCAGTCCCTACACCTGTCCCTGGCGCAGCACCCCTACATCACCAGGGCGGGGACACACTGGCCCTTCCTCTCACACAGCCTTAGCATCTGTTTCACTCGGGTTTTCCAGGCTGTGCTGTTACCTGTCTCCCAACATCCTCTCCCCTGCCAACGAGGCCACGCGCAGAACCCAACAGCGACCCCCAGGGAGTTGGGGTTCCCTGAATTCCAGATTACCTGGTCCACTCAGGGAAGCAAAGCCGCCCTCCTGTGACCAGTGTCCAAGAAACAGAAGCACGTTCACGATCGCCACTCCCATGCCCCCTGGCTGGCCCCACGGGGCACCGCTGCTGCCACCTCCTCTCCAGGCCTCTTTCCTTGGCCTGGGCTTTCGGAAGTCTGTCCACATACCTCACCTTGGGGCCATGAAGTTACTTGTCTTTTCTGCAGAGCAGCGATTGCTTCTGTTCCATCCTCATTCCTTCTTCCAGGAGAACACCCCCAGTCCCTTCTAGGCAGGAAAAGACCTCTTGGCTATTTTTCCATCATGCCAAAGCAGCTGAGAGCCTTGAACAAAAATTAAATCCTCTTGCAACTGTGAACAAAGCCACAGTGGAAGGACGGGTACCTGCATAGGTGAGCTCCGGAGGACCAGGGTGGAGTCAGGCAAGAAGGATTTGCTCTGGACAAGGGAAACCCAGGGTCACCTGTGCCCTCCTCCAGCTCCACCTTCTGCAAGAGCCATCTCTGGGACCATTCAGCCTCAGAGGTCGAATTTATCATTTCTTGGTCTCCCTCCCTCCCTCTCTCCCTCCCTCCCTCCCTCCCTCCCTCCCTCCCTCCCTCCTTTCTTCCTTCCTGATTAAACCCAAGGGCATTCTACCTCCGAGCTACACTCCCAGCATTTTTTATGTTTTGTTTTGAAACAGGGTCTCACTAGGTTTCTGAGAGTCTCACTAAGTTGCTAAGGCTGGTCTCAAACCTGCAATCCTCCTGTCTCAGCCTCCCAAATACTAGGATTATAGGTGTGTGCCACCATGCCCGGCTCACCTCTAAGTTTTCTAAGGAATCCACTTACATAAAATACTAAGAAGCCATATAAATTTTACTGAAGATTGTATAGGGAGGTTGATGGGTTTATATTGCATACTCTTAGCAAACTATTAAAAACCCTTCTGTGGATACTTCTCCATGTTGCGGACTGGGATAGGGTAGGGTTTTGTGTTTTTCCACTCTTTTCTCCCCAAATGACCTCGACTCACTAGCTCCTGGTTCCTTCCTCTTAGATTCTTATTTCACAGACATATCCAAGTCCTCTTTGGGATGCATTCAGAGAACTCCAATTCCATTCTATCCTACCCTCCCTCCACCTATGATACCCAAACTCATCAACAACATCCCAAACCCAGATGGCCCTCTGGTTGGTAGGACCCATTCTTATAAAATGGTGAGGAGTAAATAAACCAGAAAACAGCCATTACATAAACAAATTTTACTTCTTTTTAACAATGGGTACAATTATGGAGATGGGTAAACTATAGAGTTTAAAGGCTTGCATTCCTGGTAGAGGGGGGCTGGAGCCAGGGACCACCCAGTCCAAGTGCCCTACAGAAAGACCTGAAGGCTGAGCCAATGAGGATCCCCAACCTCTTGGGCAGGTGTGGTAGTGCATGTCTATAATCACAGTACTTGGAAGGCTGAGATAGGAGGATTTCAGGTTTGAGGTCAGCCTCAGCAATTTAGTGAGACCCTCAGCAACTTAGAGAGAACCTGTTTCAAAATAAAAAATATAAAGGGCTGGGGGTGTAGCTTGAAGGTAGAATATCCCTGGGTTCAATCCCAGTACCAAAAAAAGAAAAAAAATCCCCAATCTCTCAGCCTCACTTCAGGAAGGCCAAGATAGGGGCACGAGGGGGACCTACCTATGGACACCTCTGCTTCAGTGCCCTCACACCCTCCACCTAGGGAAGCAGGGGCAGGCAGGGCAATGTCATACTTTAAGCCAATGGTTCCCAAAGTGTGGTCCCTGGAGTAGCATCACCAGGGAATCTGTTAGCGATTAGTGCTGTCTGCTGTGGCTGCAGAAAGGGAGGAATAATACGTAGGCTGGGAGATTTCCTTCCTTTACTTCCAGCAGGGTAGTTCTGCAGGATGTGTACATGAAGAATTAAGACAAATTGGGGTAATAGCTATAGGAAGTAAGTTTATGCTTAATATCAAACCATTCACCCTTTCAGCCATTCTTACTTTTTGTGGAGAAGAGAGAATTTGATTTTAAACCCTATTAATCTTCTCCTCCTCCTTCTTCTTGTACTGGGGATTAAACCCAGGAGCATTCTACCTCTGAGCTGCACCCCTGTCTTTTTTTTTTTTTTTTTTCAGAAACAGGGTTTCACTAGGTTGCTGAGAGTCTCACAAAGTTGCTGAGGCTGGTCTCAATTCTGCCATCCTCCTGTTTCAAGCTCCCAAGTACTGGATTACAGGCATGTGTCACCATGCCTGGCTATTAATGTTATTTTTAAAGTTTTAATGTTTTTGTTTTTTTGCGGTACTGGGGATTGAACACTGGGGCATTCTACCTCCGAGCTACAGCCCTGTTTTTTGATCTTTATTTTGAAACAGGTCTCACTAAGTTGTAGAGGGCTTCACTAAGTAGCTGAGGCTGGCCGTGAACTTGCGATCCTCCTGTCTCAGCATCCCAAGTACTGGGATTACAAGCGTGTGCCACCATGCCCAGCTAAAGTTTTAATGTTTAAGAAAGTTACTCAAGTAATTCATAAATATATGTTCATTGTTAACCCCCCCATACATTATAGGAGTATTTGGGATAAAAATGAGAGTTCCCCTTCTCCTCCTTCTCAATTTTTGCCCCTCCTTACCCAGTGCTGACCACCATTAGGGGCTTGGGATAATTGACACATGAGTTTGTATCATACAAATTGTTCTTTGGCTTGCTTTGTTTTCTGGGAGATCAGTATATAAGGATCTACCACATTCTTTCTAAAATTTAAATCTATATATATTTTGGACGAATAATGCATGTACACGGTTCAAAATAACACAGAAAATCAGCCCACTCCCTCTTCAAAACCAGCCCTTCAGCCAGGCGTGGTGGCACACGCTTGTAATCCCAGTACTTGGGAGGCTGAGACCGGAGGATCTAGGTTCGCGGCCAGCCTCAACTACTTAGTGAGGCCCTCTGTAACTTAGTGAGGCCCTGTTTCAAAATAAAGAATAAAAAAAATAGGGCTGTGGGTGTAGCTCAGAGGTAGAATGTCCCTGGGTTCAATCCCCAGTACCGCAAAAAAAGAAAAAAAAAACCCAAAACAACAACAACAACAACAACAAAACGTTCAGGTTGGTGAGGAAAACCTACCCCCGTCCCCGCCACGCACACCTGCCAGGGTTCAGCAGAAGCAACTGTCCCTCTCGCAGCTCCTCAAGACCCTCATCCCTTCAGGGATGGCGCGGGGGCAGAGGACACGGCTGCTGTGGGGGGGCAGTCTCCTCTTCCTCCTCATTCTCATGGCAGTGAGGATGGAAGTGATATAGGATAGAAGAAGTAAGTAGGTAGAAAGGAGACAGACAGGAAGGGAAAGGAAAATACAACTTCACTATAAGAACCGGGAGCTGAAGCGCTTCGGCCTTTCCTCCCCAAACCAGTTCTCTTTCCCAGGCCTGACTGGGAAATCTGTAGATCCTAGAGTTAGCTAAAAGAAGCTATAATTGATTGCCCTGTGCACTGATAACAAGACAGGTACGATGTTTTGAGAAACCTGTAATTTAGGACACTCTCCAGCTTATCTGTCAATCAGATAATGAAGACCCCAATCAGCCTGAGGACCCTAAGGTTGACCAGACCACCAGACCAGCAGGAGCCGCCTCAGGACTACCAGACCGAAATCATCCTCCCTAAACTGACCAGACTACCAGACCACCATAAACCGCCTCATCCTCACACACCTCCTCTAGCCCGCCCCTCACGAAAGTCCCCTATAAGAAAGGAGCCCTGCACTCCCCAAAATGCCTTTCTCATTTTGAGGTAGCCCGCATTCTCTCTTGAGTGTGTATTTCTTCCCTTTTCCCCAAATAGACCTTTGTCCATGTCTCTGACTGGCGCGTGCTGAAATTCTTTTTCGTCACGTTAGCCAAGGACCCCGCAGATCCTGAGTTCCTGAGATGAGGACTCACCCCAACAAGAGAAGGAGACAAACCAGCCCACCTTCCCTGCCCCCAGCCACTACTTTAATTCAAGTTCCCACCACCTCACCCCACCACCAAAAAATAAATAAATAAGAATGGCCGACGGGATGAGTGTTTGAATATCAAGCAAAAGCCTGTGTCCTACAGCCATCACCCCGATGCATCCTAATTCTGCGTGCACAACTATCTGCTGGAAAAAAAGGATGGAAAATTCCCAACAGCTTTGGCTGGAGGAGCTGAGCAGGGGAGCAGGTCTGCATGCTTCCCAGGATGCGGAGGAGGTGCTGGGGCCCCTTGATGTATATAAAATACACACTCGCTGTTTCTTCCTGGGGAAGGAATTCACAACAGGAAGACGGGCAGGCCAAGAAGGCTGAGGTGGACCAGTGAGAAAACTCAGAGTCTAACCTCTTTTTTTATTTTTATTTTTTATTTTTTGGCACTGGGGATTGAACCCAGGGGCATTTTACCTCCGAGCTCCATCCCCAGCCCTATTTTTTATTCTTTAGTTTGAAACAGTGTCTTACTAAGTTGTGGAGGGCCTCACAAAGTAGCTGAGGGTGGCCTTGATCCTGCGATCCTCCTGTCTCAGCCTCCCAAGTACTGGGTTTACAAGCATGCGCCACCACACCCGACTGAGTCCAACCTCTTTTATCTACACATAAGGGCTGCTGTCTGTGCTTGTGCACACACGTGCGCACACGCACACACACACAGACACACACACACGCATGACCACTAGACGCACCCCAATAAGAGAGACAGCGACCTGGCTGGGCTCTGCTCCTAGCATGCCTCTAACTGTGTGACCCCTCCTCTCCTCTCTGGGCCTCAGCTTGTCACCTGCAACCTGAGGGGCTGCACCGCACGTTTCCAAAGCCTCCTGGGCTTCTCAGCCCCCAAAGGAACTATGGCTTTAAAGACTCACAGCTTCAGTTTTGCCCAGCGGAGGCCTCCGGTCCTGGTGCTGGAGGCCCCTTTCCTGGGAGGTGTGGTGGTGGAGGTCGGGAGGGGCTGCTCTCCTCCTCTCCTCGCCCTCCCCAGCAGTCTCAGGGGAGCAGGTTAGGCCAGCTCTCCAGCTGAAGCTATATTCAGGCTTCCTGCCTGCCTGCCTCCCCCCTCAGTAGCGGCCGGCACAGACTTGCCTGGAGCCCGGCCAACCCTCTCCATCACGGCTTCCCTCTCCTCCTCCAGCCCCCTCCACCCCACCCACCATTCCTGAGGACATGTGAAGGGTGGCTTCCGCTACCAGACCATCAGAGTGCTTCCTGAATCCCATCGTAACAATGCCATCTTTCTTAGACATCTCTGTGGACTTTGCTTTTCTAAGCCTCAGTTTACCCACCAGTCATGTGAGGGGTTGAGGGCACCCTATTGCTTAGTGGTTAAGAACAGAGACTCTGGAGTTGACTGTCTAGGCTTGAATCCCAGTTTCCCCTTTTTACTGTCTCTGTGAGTTTGGGTAAGTTACTCAACTTCTCCGTGCCTCAGTTTCCCCACCTCAGGAGTTGTTGAGAGGCACAAGCCAGTTAACAGAAGCATGGTGAGTGCGTAGTCCGTGCTGGGAAGCACTGGCTCACGGTTCATTGTGCTCGGGCCTGAACTTCTCTGGCACGTTTCTGTTCAGGTTATAGAGCTGGCCTGAGATGCGGACGGAGCCTTCCACCTCTACGTCTCCGGGATCCCTCAGAGCGGCCCACACAGCTGGCTGCCCGGACACAGCTGCCTTTCCCAAGACCACTTATCCAAGTCTCAGGGGCCCTGGTCTGAGCCTGGATGCAGGTGTGCCTGCACCTGCAACAGAGAAACTGGCACACCTGGGGCAGAGTCGGTGCCTACTTACTTTGCCCCCAGAGGGAGGCAGAGGGCGCCATCTCCTCCAACAGCAGCTTCCTTTACATCTTCCTTTAAAGAGCTTCTCTCCTTTCCTTCCTTCTTCCTTCCTTCTTCCTTCCTTCTTCCGTCCTCCCTCCCTCCCTCCCTCCCTCCCTCTCTCCTCTTTCTTTCTTTCTTTCCTTCCTTTTCTTTCTTTCTTTCTTTCTTTCTTCTTTCTTTCTTTCTTTCTTCTTTCTTTCTTTCTTTCTTTCTTTCTTTCTTCTTTCTTTCTTTCTTTCTTTCTTTCTTTCTTCTTTCTCTCTCTCTCTCTCTCTCTCTCTCTCTCTTCTTTCTCTCTTTCTTTTTTTCTTTCTCTGTACTGGGGATTAGACCCAAGGGCATGCTATCTCTGAATTCTATATCTTAAATCTACACCGTCAGCCCTTTTTATTTTTGTATTGGGAAACAGGGTCTTGTTAAATTGCTGAGGCTGGCCTTGAAGCTGCAATCCTGTCTCAGTCTCCCAAGTGCTGGGATTACAGGTGTGCGCCACCACAGCGGGCCTTTACCCTGATCTTACTGGCAGGGTCGGAGGAAGAGAGGAATTCAGAAACTTAAGGAAAGGAAGGAGTCGATTCTCCCCTAAGAAAACGGGAAGCCCGTTTCTCAGGAAGCTGGGAACCCCCCAGTGCTGGAATGGATGGCTGGGTGGCGGGCGTGACAATGGGGAAGGGAGCCTAAAGCCAGGCAGGTACCATGCGCATCTCCTGCGTGTATGATGCTTTGGGGTCTGGAAACTTCTCTGCTGCCTCCGCTTTGAGCAGACTGAGCGGGCGGTAGGCTGCCCTGGCTCAGGGGCTGTGGAGCGCCCTTTGTGACTTGGCCCTCTGGGGGGTCCTGAGCATGGTGGTGGACCACTGCGTCAGCCCCTGCAGGAAGCACCATGCTGCCTGAAGACAAAGACGTGCAGGAGCCATTGTTTTTGGAGGAGCCTCCTCCTCAGGAAGGCCTCAAGGCCCTGCTCAGCTGGCGAGGCCTTGGCTCTCTGCTCACGGGACCCCCTGGGACCAGGCTGGTTTCCTGGACGACAGTCTCCACTGCATGTCCCCTTTCACAGAGCTTCCTCTCGTAAGACCTACCGCCCTCTGAGAACACATACTGCATCCCTTTCCCAGGTGAGAAAATGAGGCTCAGGGACGTGGTGAGGTGACAGGGTCACACAGGGGGTGGCAGTTCCTGCCCACCGGGCCTCTCTACCATCAGAGGCCTAGACTGAGAGAGCACCTCTGCTGACCAAGGGAGCACAGGGTGTGTAAGGCCACAGGATCCCACCAGGTGTAGGAGGAAATCGTGGAAGAGGGTGGGGGAGGGAGGAGGGAGGAAGGAGAAGGGAGGACCTCCTTCATTTACCCCAACCCTGAGACCCTCAGTACAGAGCTTGATTTTTGGTCCCTGAGGCCTGCCCAGCCTCCCAGGAAGCAGAAACTGGCAAGGGGAGGCCTCCCCGTCTCCCGAAGTCAGAGGACAAGGCTCCTGCCAGGATGGTGAAGCTAGGGGCCACTGAGAGACTTCAAGGGTAGAGTCAGCTCCACCCCCGTCCAAGGTAAAGCGGTCGTGTGGAGGAGCCGATGGAGAAGCCGAGCAGCACAGCCCTCTTCTTCCTGCTCACCTGCCCACAGCAGGACCCAAATGGATTCAAGCCCCCCAGGCCCCAGACCCTTTTCTCAGTACTCAATGGCTCAATTTGCAAGAATTTATGGACTAGATGAGATATTCTGGCTCAGACCCCCTTCAGTCTCCGACACTGTGGCTCATGGATTGGCCATAGATCATAGTCATTGTATCCGGTTGTGCGTCTGACTTATAGGCACCCATCCACAGCTGACCGGTGATACATGCTGAAGTATGCCTGAGGGATCTATCTGTCTAGTGGGGATGATAATGCCCAATATCGTAGTTTTCTGCTCTCACCATCCATCAGAATTACCTGGGGAAATTTTAAAATACATGGACATCCAGGCTCCATGTCCCAGAGCTTCAGATTCTGTTAGTGTGGGCCGGGGCCCAGACATTGCTCTTACTATAAATGATGTTTAAGTAATTCCAATGTGAAGTCATGGTTCAGAACCACCAAGTCAAGCCAATCATCCTAATTATCTCCATTATGAATGTATTTTTCTTTATTTATCTTGTTAAGTGTAGTATAATTGCTGACTTAAAGTCCTTGTCTGGTAATTTCAACGTCTAGGTCATCCTGATTTTTGCCTTTGTTTGATTATCTTCTCCCTTGAGAATGTGTCACATTTTATTTGTGTATCAAATAACTTTGAATTGTATTTTGGACATAGTGAGTGTTGTGTGTTAGAGATTCTGGATTCTGTTATATTCCTGTAAAGACTTTTATAGTTTTTGTTTTAGCAGGCCATTACCTTGGTGAGACTCAAATTACAAATTCTGTCATATTGCCCATGGGCGGCAGTTCAACTTTCAGTTCAGTTCATTTAGTCTTAGCTGCAAGATGCTTCAAGTCTGAATCAAAGCAGGTATGCATGGTACAGCGGTCAGCTAAAGACTTGGGCAGAGTTTGTACACAGAATTAGGGGCTCCATTTCTCTGGTTCTATCCCCTACAGAATTTTCCCCTGACTTCCCTCTGGCTTTTATTACTCCAGGTTTCATCCCTAGTTCCCTAGGCCAGAAAGATGTGAACTTTCTACAGGATTTTAGCTGCTTGCATCCTATCATGACTTGAAATTATTTATTTTGCAGCCATTGGGTTCTATAAATGTCAGATAGGTCAGAAGGGTTGATAGTGAGCCGGGCGTGGTGGCGCACGCTTATAATCCCAGTACTTGGGAGGCTGAGACAGGAGGATCGCAGGTTCACGGCCAGCCTCAGCTACTTAGTGAGGTCCTCCGCAACTTAGTGAGACCCCATTTCAAAATAAAGAATAAAAAAATAGGGCCGGGAGCCAGGCGTGGTGGCACACACTTGTAATCCCAGTACTTTGGGAGGCGGAGACTGAAGGAACCGGGTTCACGGCCAGCCTCAGCTCTCTCTCTCTCTCTCTCTCTCTCTCTCCCTCTCTCTACCTAGTGAGGCCCTCCGCAACTTCGTGAGACCCGGTTTCAAAATAAAGTATAAAATAACTTCATGAGACCCGGTTTCAAAATAAAGTATAAAATAGGGCCAGGGGTGTAGCGCGGAGGTAGAACACCTGGGTTCAACCCCCGGTACCGCAAAAAAAAAAAAAAAAAAATAGGGCCGGGGGTGGAGCTCAGAGGTAGAATGCCCTTGAGTTCAATCCCCAGTACCACACACAAAAAAAAGGGTTGATAGTCTTAAGTTTCTATCTATTCTTGCAGATTTTCTGTCTAGCTGCTCTGCCCATTATTGAGAATGAGGTTTTGAAATCTCCACCGACTTCTATTGAATTGTCTATTTTTTCTCAGTTTTGCCCATTTTTACTTTATGTATTTTAGGAATTTATTGTCGGGTGTATTTACCGTATAATAATTACGTTCCTGGTTTATTCACCCTTATATCAATACCCCCGTCTCTGGTATTATTTCTTGTCTTAAAGTCTAGTTTATCTGATACTAAAATAGCCACTCTAGCTGCCATGGCTACTGTTTGCCTGGAATATGTTTTACCTCCTTTTACTTTCAACCTTTTGGTGCCTTTGAATGCAAGATATATCTTTTGTATATAGCATATAGTTGGGTTTTACATTTTTATCCAGTCTGACAACCTCTGTTTATAGAGTGTTTAATCCATTCACATTTAATGCAATTATTATTATATGATTAAATTTACATCTACAATTTTTATTGGTCTTCTATTTGTCTCATATCTTTTTTGTTATTCTGTTCTTCTTTTAGCCTTCTTTTTGACAAATAATATTTTAGAGTATCAATTTGTTTGTTGACTTTAAATTTATATATACATACATGTCCTGCATTTTTTTTTTTTTTTTGCAGTCCTGGGGATTGAACCCAGGGGCATTCTATCTCCGAGCTATACCCCCAGTCCTATTTTTTATTCTTTATTTTGAAACAGGGTCTCACTAAGTTGCAGAGGGCCTCACTAAGTAGGCTGAGGCTGGCTGTGAACCCGGATCTTCTGATCTCAGCCTCCCAAGTACTGGGATTACAAGCGCGCGCCACCACGCCCAGCTCATGTCCTGCATTTTATAGAAAGGATTTTTTTTATTATTTTCACTCCATTGTCCCAGAAAAATTATTTATTTTTTATTATTAAACTGTTCTTAGCTGGGTGTGTTGGCACACGCTTGTAATCCTAGTACTTGGGAGGCTGAGACAGGAGGATAATAGGTTCGAGACCAGCCTCAAGAACTTTGCAAGCCTCTCCTCAAGTTAGAGAGACCCTGTTCCAAAATAAAGAATAAAAAAAAATAGAGCCAGGTGTGGTGGTGCACGCTTGTAATCCCAGTACTTCGGGAGGCAGAGACCGGAGAATCTGGGTTCACGGCCAGCCTCAGCTCTCTCTCTCTCTCTCTCTCTCTCTCTCTACCTGTCTCTCTCTCTCTCTACCTAGTGAGGCCCTCCGCAACTTCGTGAGACCCGGTTTCAAAATAAAGTATAAAAAAAATAGGGCCGGGGGTGTGGCGCGGAGGTAGAATACCCCTGGGTTCAATCCCCGGTACCACAAAAAAAAAAAAAAATAGGGCTGGGGGTGTAGCTCAGAGTTAGAATGCCTCTGGGTTCAATCCCCAGTGCCGCAAACAATAGCAACAACAACAAAGAAAAACTGTTCTTATTTACCTGGAATAAATCTCACTTGGTTTTGGCATATTTATCCTGCTTACATATGATTGCTGAATATTCTAACTTCTTATTAAGGACTTTTTTTTTTTTTGCGGTACCGGGGATTGAACCCAGGGGCGTTCTACCTCCGCGCTGCGCCCCCAGCCCTATTTTTTATACTTTATTTTGAACCGGGTCTCACGAAGTTGCAGAGGGCCTCACGAAGGAGAGAGAGAGAGACAGACAGACAGACAGACAGACAGACAGACAGAGAGAACGAGAGAGCTGAGGCTGTCCGCGAACCCGAATCCTCCTGTCTTCGCCTCCCAAAGTACTGAGATTACAAGCGTGCGCCACCACGCCCGGCTATTAAGAACTTTTGAATCTAAGTTTATGAGGGAATTTGATCAATAATCTAATAATGCTCTTATGAACTTTTTTTTGCGGTACTGGGGATTGAACCCAGGGGGATTCTACCTCTAAGCTACACCCCCAGCCCTATTTTTTATTCTTTATTTTGAAACCCAGGGGGATTCTACCTCTAAGCTACACCCCCAGCCCTATTTTTTATTCTTTATTTTGAAACCGGGTCTCACGAAGTTGCGGAGGGCCTCACTAAGTAGCTGAGGCTGGTGGTGAACCCGGATCCTCCAGTCTCAGCTCCCAAGTACTGGGATTACAAGCGTGCGCCACCACACCCTACTTCTTATGAAGTTTTAATATGAAGGTTATTCTGGCCTCAAAAAAATGCTGGAAAGTATTCCATCATTTTCTGTTCTTTGAAAGACTGTATAAGATTGGGGTGGGGTTTTTCCCCCTAAATATTTGGGAGAATTCATTGGCCAATCCATTTGAGCCTATGGTTTTCTATGAGAGTTTTTTTTTTATTACAAAAATATTGGCTTAACTTCTGGTTTCCAATTCTGCTTGTAAGGAGCTTGAGAGGTGTCATTCTCAATATCATGGAAAAAAAGCTGAACAAATTGAAAATCAACAACTTTTCTTAAATTCAACAAAAAACAGGTCACAGAACAATTGCTTGAAAAATTAGATAGAAGCCAGGCAGGGTGGCGCACACCTGTAATCCCAGTCCTTGTAATCCCAGACAAGAGGATGGCAGGTTCAAAACCAGCCTCAGCAATTTAGCAACACCCTGTTTTAAAACAAACAAACAAACAATAAAATAAAATAAAATAGAGCTGGGTATAGCTCCGAGGTAGAACACCCCTAGGTTCAATCCCCAGTACCACAAACAAACAAATAAATTAGATAGACAGATACTGAGAATCACAACTGACTGGAGCAGCAGGTTGAGACAGAAAGCTCCCCAGGCACCAGCGCCAAGGTAAGGAATCTTAAATTGTAATTCAAGAATTGCTGGAAGCTCAGTATAGACAATCCTTTTTATTTTGAAACAAGGTCTCACTAGGTTGCTGAAGGTCTCGCTAAGTTGCTGAACTGGACTTGAACCTACAATCCTCCTCTTTCAGTCTCCCAAGTACTGGGATTACAGGCATGTACAACCACACCTGGCTAGTATGGACAATCTTGAGAGTTAAAAACTCCGGGGGAACCCAGTCATCAAAGATCCCACACGTTTATGAATTTTACCTCTAGGAGCCCTACCAAGTTCTTATAGAGAAGAGCAGAGAAAAATTCCTTCATGCTTACAGAGGGGAAAGTAGCTCTTTTAAAATAGACCAAAGCCTTCTTTTCCTCTTCACAAGGCCCACCCTCAAGAGAAATTATTTTACTGGAGCCTAACTGACCTGGGGGAAGGAAAATATTCAAATCCAGGCCACTCTATCCTTCCTGTGGGAGAAGGGAAATATTCAACACTAGCCTTCTCTAGCTGTCCTGCTCCACCTAAAGGGGATAAAACTGAGAAGCGCCCATGAAGGTCCCAGCCCAGGGCACAAGCTTGCTAAAAGACTGAGACCTAATTACAGGATTGTAGAACACATCCCTTTCATCTGCACTTACCACCACATTGATAGGGCTCCTGTACAACAGGGGAACAAAACAGAGGATACCCAAAGAAACTTTAGCTTCTGACACTTACAGATACAACAAACAGAAAACATAGCGCAATTCCTTCCCAGATAAACATACAACCTCGTGCAAAACAAACAAACTAACAAACAAAAACAACTATTTATTTTGGTTCCTTTTAATCTGTATACCATGGCTTTCAACAAAAAATTACAAGGCATACTCAAAGACAAAACAAAACAAACAAACAAAAAGCAGTCTGAAGAGACAAAACAAGCATCAGAACCAGACCCAGAAACAGCAGGGATCTTGGAACTGTCATACTGGGAACTTAAAACAACTAAATTAATATGCTCAGGGATTTAATGGGGAAAATGGACAACATGCCAAACTCATGCAGTGATGTAAGCAGAAAGATGGAAACTAAGAATCGTTAGTAAATGCTAGAAATCAAAAGCATTGTAATAGAAATGAAGAATGCCTGCGAAGGGCTAATCAACAGGCTGTACATTACCAGGAAAGAATCAGTGACCTTGAAGAATTGGAACTTCCAAAACCAAAGGGCAAAAATAAAAACAGAATGAAAAAGACTGAACAGAATTGAGATAGTCAGTCCTCCTGAAAAAGGGCGAATGCACTCCACAGACCTTAACTCATAGCCTGTCAGGCATTAAAAGTATAGTTTGTGCTTCTTCCTGCCCTCCAATTCTTTTTTTTTTTAATTTTTTTTTCAATACTGGGGATTGAACCCAGGGGCATTCTATCTCCCACCAGCCCTATTTTTTTTTTATTCTTTATTTTGAAACAGGGTCTCACTGAGTTGTGGAGGGCCTCACTAAGCAGCTGAGGCTGGCCACAAAGCGGATCCTCTGGTCTCAGCCTCCCAAGTACTGGGATTACAAGTGTGTGCCACCACGCCTGGCTGCGCCACCACGCCTGGCTTCCAATTCTTAACTCATAGCCTGTTACCCATTAAAACGTGCTATATGGAGCTAGGTGCAGTGGCAGACACCTGTAATCCCAGTACTTGGGAGGTTGAGACAGGAGGATCACAGGTTAGAGACAAACCTTAACAATTTAGTGAGACCATGTTTCAAAATAAAAAAAGCCGTGGGGTGTAGCTCAGAGGTAGAATACCCCTGGGTATTCTAGTACAAAAAAAAAAAAGTGTTGCCAGACATGGTGGTGCATACCTGTAATCCCAGTACTTGGGAGGCTGAGACAGGAAGATCACAGGTTCGTAGCCAGCCTCAGCAACTCAGTGAGGTTCACATCAATTTAGCAAGATCCTGTTTCCAAATTAAAAAATAGGACTGGGGGTGTAGCTCAGAGGAAGAATGCCCCTGGATTCAATCCCTAGCACACACAAAAAAAGTGTTACATGGGGCTGGGGGCGTAGCTTAGTGGTCTTGCCTAGCATGTACAAGGCCCTGGGTGTTCCATCCTCAGAAACACACACACACACACACACACATACACACACACACACACACACACACACACACACACACACTCAGTGTGAACACAATGTGTTCTTCCCTATCCTCTTACTCTCAAAAACAGTCTTATCAACTTCAAAAAACAGGGGTATCACTGAAGCCAGGATGCCTTCTCCTTCACATCTCCAAGAATAAACTAGATAAGAATGAAACTGTTGGGGGGTCGCTGCAAAGGGCTAAAGACAAACTCCCAGGGTCCTAAGCCCATTAGTCACATGATTTGTGTTTTCTTACATCGCTCCCCCCAACCTATTTGTTCTTTTAATAGCTTCAGTGACTCATCCTTATCAAAGGCAAAGATGATTATACAGATGTGGCATTGATAGGAGAGATGTAATGATGTAATATTGGCTCCAGACCAACCGGCTGACCACCCTCTCTCAAGGTTGAAGTGCTCACATGGGACACCTGTTGAGATGTCACATGTCTCTGCTCAGCCCTCTTGTTCTAGCATGCTGGTCCATGGTGCCTGAAAGAGCTACTGAGATCTGGACCCAACCTGCTACCTGTGGCTGGGAACCAAGTCACTCCAAGCCCAGTCTAGATCAGGGATCCCTAGATGTCAAGTAGATGTACGGGCAAGAATAAATGCTTGGAGTTTTCATGCACTGTTTTAGGTGTGCTTCTCTGTTGTAACAGCTAGCTGATGCAGACCAGGAGCATCTCACAGATCCTTCTCCTGCCATCCCAGGTAGCTGTTCTGGGAACCTGGTGCTTACCTACCTCTCCCAAGTCACAGGTGTCCTTCGCTGTCCCGACACCTCCTCCTCTCTCCCTCCATGACCCAAGTCTAATGGCAGCCCCAGACCTGGAGGCCACTATGGAGCTCTCCTCCCTTCCTCTCAGCTGCTTGGCAGACCCAGGGTCCCGCGCACCACCCATCACAGCGATCAGCTTAGGCCCGTTCCCTCCCTGGGGATTGGGGCACAGGGAGCAGCTGGATATAGGGGTATTATGGTTTGGATCTGGACTGGCCTCCCAAAAGCTCATGTGTTGAAAGCATGCAGCAAGGTTCTGCGAGGGGGCTTTTAGGCAATGACTGGATTTTAGGCATTGCTCTGACCTCACTGAGAGCTGGATGGACCACTGCGAGGTGGGACCTAGTTGGAGGAAGTAGGTCACTGGGGCATCCTCTGGAGGGTATATTTTCCCACTCCTTCCTCCTCCTCCTCCTCCTCCTCCTCCTCCTCCTCCTCCTCCTCCTCCCCTCCC
>PVJS01046549.1:0-15779 GCA_004027185.1 Glis glis
GGGGTGGGGTTGTGCTTGGCTGGGGCCTGGCTGGGGCTGAGGTGGGTTGGGGTAGTGGGGTGGGAGGAGGTAGAGGAATGAGGGTGAGAATGAATGGAGGAGGATCAGCTTTATACACGCTCTGTGCAGATCTATCCTTAGAGTCTTAAATAATCCATCCATATATACACTTTAAAATATGGTTTATCTTTCCAAGAAAATGGATGGATTTTCTTTGAGGACAACTTGGAATATTAATGCTTCTGCTTGATTGATTCATTTCAAATTGAATACTCTTCCTGTGTGTCTTTAGAAGTAGGCAGTATTCTGCAGTACAGTAAAGTAGAAGTGTACTGAAAAAAGCCACTTTAAAATCAATCTTGTCACTCTGTGTAATATTTTGACATGCCTATAAATATCATTGAAATATTATAGTAGTAGAGTAACTCATAGTCCTAAAAATGTAAATCTGGAAAAGAGTATGCAAAAGTTTTAACTTTCTAGCTGGTACCATTAGAAGGTTTATTCTTGATTTTATTTATAATATAGGAAATGTAAAATATGGGCTTTTGATTTTGTAAGGTGGTTTGTCCTTTAGAGACCTGAAGGAACCTGGCGAATAATAAAGAGCTTCCAATGGGTCCTTCCTTTTTTCTTAAATTCCTTCATGGATCAATGTTTGCCTCTATGTTTTTCCAGAGGCAGCAGAGGTCAGTTAAGGTGGCGATCGCAGTGGACAATGTGATAACTAAGGGGGAGAGAAAAAGCAACCAGTACAGATAGGCTGGCAAGCCCAGTGTTGCCACTTCTCCACTTTACCTTTTTTTAAAAAAATATACTTTTATTGGTGCATTGTAATTATACATTTTAATGAGGTTTAAAATCACACAAACAAACATACTCACAGGTCTTGGCGTGTTTCCCTTCAGGTCCCACCCCACTACCCACCCCTACCTACACATAATAGTGAGGCTGATAGTGACTGGTAAGCAAAATAATTATAATAATGAAACAATCTTTTTCAAAAGTTTTTAGGGAATGTGCAGAGTAAGGTGTTCTGGAGGGTGGAAACGGGGTTAGCATAGAGTTTAGTCCCTGTTTAAAAGGCTAGAACCTCAGTAACTTCTTGAAGGACTCTTTTTAGTGAAGTATATTCTCTAATACATGTTTATTCCAATGTCTAGTGACAAATAAAATCCTGATATTCTTAATTAAAACAAAATCAGAAATACATTGCTTGTGAGAGATGCATTCTGACAACAAACAAAATATTTGTTATTTGTGTTCATTTCTTGGATTGATGATATACAAGCAGAAAATGAAATACTAGACCAACATCAAGATGCTTGAAATAGTAACATTTATATCACAAATACAAATATGATTTGAAGAACATTAAACAAAGGAGAAGGCTGTAACTTATAAAAGTAACACATTTTGTACCTAAATTAATGTCTCAAAATAAACTAGTAGCCATCAAATTCTTATGTAAATACACAAGGAAGAAATCAAGCTCACTAAGTAAAATGGAATGCACTTTTTTCTTTTTTTTTTGCATATGAAATGGTCTATTTCATGTTTCAACTTGGTTGGGCTTCAATCCCCAGTTATTTAGTTAAACACTAATCTAGATATTGCTGTGAGCATATTTCATA
Source organism: Glis glis (assembly GCA_004027185.1). Lineage (NCBI taxonomy): Eukaryota > Metazoa > Chordata > Mammalia > Rodentia > Gliridae > Glis > Glis glis. Next base: position 1,635 of record PVJS01046549.1, read on the forward strand.
GATGTGACTAAAATCCATAACAAATTGACATTAAATAACTTGATCCTAGATAATGGAGAGAGGAGAGCACAATTAGTTGAAAGCAGAGCTACAACTTACTTGAAGAAGAAATTGTGCCCATGGACAGCAGCATCAGCTTTTGCCCAAGTGTACCAGGCTGCCCTTCCTGGTGGCCTGATCTGGGAATTTCAAACTCACGTAGGCAAGCTGCAAGGTTGCATAGGCCAAATCCTTACGACAGTTCTCTTTTTTTAATGTGTTGATTAGTGAATTGCAATTATATGTCACAGTGAGGTTCAATGTGATACAAACAGACATGCACACAGCTCTTGGTGTATTACCTTCCACTTCCCACCCAGATCCCCCCTACTCCCTCCCTGTGCATATTAGTAAAATTGAAAGTAATATCTTCATATATTGGCATAGTATCATTTTAACTGTTTCCTTCCTAATTGGCTCTTACCAATTCTGCCTCTACTGTTGAACTCAGACTGATCTAACATGTCTGAATTATTATTATTATTAAAAGTAGATCACAATCCAAAGTACCAACACCAAGGAAACATTATTCTCCAACCCAAACAATATAAATAGAACTATATAACATCGGATGGTTAAAAATCCCATAAAATGTGAATTAAAATCTATGCTATGGACAAAGACCTAATAACATGGCTAAATATAAGGAGGAAATGGATGAAAAGATAAAATTAATACAAATAAAGAAGAAAGAGGGAAAGCAATCACAAATATAGTTTAAAAATTAAAGTGATATGTTTAACAACTATATTTACAATAGAACCTTAATTGACTTGGTTAGTATTTGGATACATTAGTATCTCCAGATCGTAATGATGGTCGTACCATTATAAAAGCCATTTCCATCAAAAAACTAAGCACTTCCTTTGCCTTGACCTGAGTATCCTTTTGTGCATCTCACACAGGTCACGCAAATGAACGGAGTCTATATCACTTCTGGAAGATCTGTCTTATTCCTCTTGTCTACTCTCCATGACACTAGTCCTGCAATATTTTTACCCACTCCTTGCTCATCCTACCAAATTATTTCACTACATACATGAATCAAAGCAATTATATTTCTTTGATCCTGCTCCATCTATTCATACCGGACAACCAAATGCATGTTTAAGGTATTGCTCCCTGGGAGGGTGAGGTAGGTGGCTTGAAGGTGTGTGAATGAAGGGAAAGGAGGTGTTCACATTCCCCCTTATCTGTCAAGACCAACGCCAACTGAAAACATGCACTAATCCTCAAAATGTCCCTTCTGGTTTGTGGCAGCATATAGTACAAAACCATCTGCATGCAAAAGCAAAGTCTTTCTTCGTATATGTATTTGATACAGGGAATTTCTAGGTTATATTAATAAGATGTAGTATTGATGGAAGAAGAAATATAAAAAAGACAAGTAGATACTTTGGGAATTTGATCTATCTTCTCATGACACACATCTTCCACTATCACTTAATGATATATACTGCTATAGTAACATGACATTTTGATTAAGAGAATCAAAACATGCATAATTTATGATGACTAGAACAAGTTATAACAGCACTTGGTGTTCTAAGACCAGACTATTAGTTTTTTATCAGGGCCCACTGTCAAAAGAGAATAATTATTTGATGACAATTACATGAATTCTCTCCAAAGGCCTAAGGTTCTAGAACCAAGGAGCTGAAGAAAACCTTCAGGGCATTCCTCTTAAGCAAATTTCTAAATTTATCTTTCCACTTGGTCTAATGTATTAATTTCACAGACTCTGTCTTGACCCTGAGGTTGGAAGATTAGGGCAGTTTTATCACCCATATCAGCCTTGGCCAGTGAGCTGCGGCTGAGCTAAATGCAGTTGGGGGCTGAGTCAGTTCCATTGATCACTTTAGCTAAGGTCAGGGATAAATTTCATACCACATTTCTAATTGGATCAATCCCATTTTAGAGATCATGAATCATTTATTGCTCTGCTAAACTCACCTGCATAAACAAGGGTAACCTCATTTAGAGACATTTCAGCCGATATTTGAAAACTACATAGTCTACAACATAATTTCCTTGTATGCCTGAATGTCTTTTGTATTTAGTCCTATAATAGAAGCCACTATGTTTTCGAAATGAAGATGCATTTCAAGTAATACTTGGCTTTCACACAGAAAGCAAAGTTCCAGGGTCCTGTGAAGGAAAACATTGTTTGTAATTTTGTTCTCCCCAAGTGACTTTTAGCAATCACGGGTGGACAGTGTCCCCAACACAGTTTCCTGACTGCTGGTAGTCATTAGAGGTCAGGTCTTGTTTATGAGGTAACTACCTGAGCATACTCAGTCCAACTAACCTTGTTTGTTTACAAGTTAACAAGGAATTACAAGGTTACAAGGAATTCATAGGCCTCATGAAATTACTGAACAATGACTAAGGGACTGGAGAAGTTAGAGGTGTTGATGAGAGTTTATTAGTGATTTGGAGGGTCCTTGTTTCAGTAGACACAACCAAAGTCCCTCTAGTAGGGATGGAAGGAGTGTTGCTCTATTGTCAAAACAATGGCTCTTCCTCTGCCTGTATAAATGAGAGAGAAAATAAACCACAGTACCACCTGGACAGCTTGCTTCAACTTCAATTTTTCTTTGACTGCTCTGCCTCTGAACACTCAGCAACAGAGAGCAGAGTGAGGAAGCCTTACACTCCCATCACCACCACCACTGCTTGGGAAGAACATACACTACAGGGTCTCCGAGCATCTCCTCATACACCGAACCTAGTCCTGGCCCTTCCTTTCACAAAATCATATCTCTAGAGTCTTGTCCTTACTGTCAAGAAGTGTGAAGAGTCTGAGATTTTTTTCTATAGATAAATTAGTAAATTAATCCACCATGGTTTCATGAATTCTGATAGAAGACACATAGCTTCTGAGTCAGAAAGAAAGGCCCTAATTTTTCATGGCAGGGTAAGTCGCAGTGTGTCCCCGAGACACACAGAGCAAGGCAGGTGGACCTATATGGATACATGGGCACACAACTGGAGTGTTGCAGAAGAACTTAGTTCAGGGAACTGAAACCCTTTATAACTCATTACAGCATGTCTACCTTTGTCTCCAGATTGAGACATTGTTTTATTATACTAGAAAATAAGAATGTCTGCTCCTTGTTTTAGTGAGAGACACTAACTCTGTCTTTTAGGGTAGTTTGGTACACAGATGTCCATGAAGTTAGAGTATAGAATAAAGGGTAGTTAGTGTCTTACTTTGTCAGACATGCAGAAATGATAGAAACCCATGCAGAATTTTCTCATGACAGTCAGCAACCTGGTCATGCCTACTATCTCCATAAATATTATAAATACATAATAGATGTATATTTTGATTGTAGTGAATATAAGAAGAAAATTTACTGTGGAGTATTTGGAAGGTAAGCGAGAATTATCATTATTTGAAAATGATATTGCTTAAATAGAGAATCTTGAGTATCACAAGATCTATCACTTACCATTTTGAGTAAGTATGGCATATCACTTATTATATTTTAAATAATATTATTACTTAAATAGAGTCTATAATATAACCAGCCAAAGCCTGTGGGTATAAAAAGATTAATCAGCTAAAATATTGGACCCCAGGTGAACACATTTTTCTCAATGTTGTGCATCTGAAATTAAGAGAAGAATATATACAGAAGAACAAGAAGTAACATGCTAACATTCCAGTAGGGCCCTGAATCCTCCTATACATTCTTGATGAATGTGCCAAACTTCAAGGTTTATCTGTGTGATACTTAGTGCTTTTTATAATTGTTCATATAAATAGCTTCTAGTCAAAGCAATCACAGCATGAAAATGGTAAGGTGTCAGGCTTGTTAGCTGTTTGCTTTAAAAGATGAAAAAACCCTGGCCCTGGTTTTCTCAGCTGTGGCACAACCAGGACACTCAGGTCTTCAGGCTGGGTTCCCTGTTTGTCCATCAAGACAGGAGTCAGCACACTGATGCTGTGCTGCTATTTCTGCTGCTATGCTATGAGTACTAATGTTTTTCTCTTATTCATCAGGTCTTACCTCATCTACTACTTGCTAAGAAAGAGGGAGAGATAGAGAGAGAGACAGACAGAGAGAGAGGAAAGGGGGCAGATGAAGAACAAAAAAAAGAGAGAAAAAAGAAAAGTTGTAGTAACATATAGTTCCTGTCATAAAATACAATTTTATATGATAAAACAAGCAGTTAGTAAAAAAGGGGGGAAGCTACAATACCATCTGTCATAGTGGATATTGGGAGAATTTCACTTTAACATCCAAATCTTCTTTATATTCATTAAAGTGTAAATGAATTGCTTATTTTTCTGAACAGTCTTCTTCAAGAGAACCCATAATTTTTATATCTAGTAGTTTTCAAAACAACACTATTTTTCCTAAAATTTAACTGATTTATGTTTAAGGAACTTGTCCAGCTGTGATGAATTAGACTCAGAAATTAATACTTGACCAATCACTTACCCATCAAACCACATTATTTTCTTTGTCTCTTCTAGACCACATGAGTTCATCTGTTCTCTGATGTATCAGTCAAAATCAGTGTTCTATCAGCTGACTGTTTCAATCCCCAAACAATGCAGAGAACAAAGTTTGCAGTCAGTTCTGAAAGTGACACGGCATAGGATAACGGCATACATGCATTCTTACACTAAACACTTCTATTATTTCTTTTTAAGGCAGAATTTTGTCCATAATCAAGCCAGACATATTTTAGAATTGTTTTATTAATTGGCACTAGAATAAAGAGAGCCAGGTAATTATCACCTGGAAGAAACTCAGACCACAAAGGAACCTTCTGAATGAAGTGCTGTCTTTTGTAATATTGGGGGAAATTTCAAGCTGACATGGAGGCAAGGACTTCTGCTGGCTGAAACATTTCTTCAAACAACTTTGCATTGAAAAACATAAATAATGTCTCCGATTTCAAACACGGAGTAAACAGGTAAAGGATTCCCACCAAGGATGGGATTGGAGTAAAGGAAGCACTCTCAGCAAAGGACACAAGTCTAACTGGCTAGAAGTTTGCCTGATTGACCTCAGAAGGTTCTTATCAGAAACATACTGGAGTTGGCGGCAGAGGGGCTTATCAAAACTTCCATTTCCCCCCCTAAACTCCACCCTGAACACCAGCAGAAGTATAACTTTTCATGGTTACAAACAGTGCCCCTTTGCAGGGCTGTGATGATGAACAAGGGTGTGCATGTAGAGCCAGGTATCTGAGAAAATGCTAAAACATGCCACTCTCATCATTTGAAGGTTTGATGTCAAGTATGTAAATAACCAGGAAGCTAGACAGCCATAAAAATACTAAAAATTATGTGAAGAGTTTTCAAGGATTTATTAGTCCCTTCTGTAACTTACATAACATAGAAAAATGAATTTCCTATCATCAAAGATTTTGGGGGTTCATTTTCATTATTTAAAAAAATATGGTACTGGGGATTGAACCCATGAGCATTCTAGCTCTAAGCTATACCCTAAGCTCTTTTATTTTTTATTTTTTGCTTTGAATCAGGATCTAAGTTAGTATATGCTGGCCTTGAACCTCCTACCCTCCTGTCTCAGCCCCCAGGTTACAGGTATGTGCCACTATGTCCAGCTTCAGTTTCATTATTTATGTGATGAGAGAATGGATAATCTTTAAGATCTTCTCCTGTTATAATATCAAAGGGTATGTATGATTCAGGAGACTTAATGCTATTTATGGAATTATTTTACAGTGTTGCAATATAGTAATGCCTTTAGATGAATAAAAGGAGTTTTACCAATTCTAGCCAATTTTTACAAAGCAGTTGCCACATACCATTTTCTTGTTAGGCACATTGTATTTATTTCTTTGTTGAACATTCATTAGAATACACTCATTAGAATATCCCCATTCTTATTTTATCAGTTAGATACTTAAAACTGAGAGTTAAAAATGAAAGCATCTTTCTACTGCACTACTGCTGGATCTGAATCCTTGTTTTATTTCAAAATATTTGTATGTTAACTAGTATGCATATAATTCCAATACTAAATGGACTCGTCTTTGTGCCTTTAAAATAATTTAATGTTTTGTTATTTTCATCTATTACATTACACATTAATGCATAGATATGTGTGCCTATGAATATGCACATATCCATGCATATATACATAGTCACACATGTATGCATGCATATCCATGTGTTCATATACATATATATATACATATAGTATTTGTATGTAAATTCATTCATTCTGTTCAATGTTGGAAAGTTAAATTAAAAAGCTTGTTTGTAGAGCTCCTGACCTAAAAATATTTTTTTTCAAGCTCTATAATGCATTATTAGATTGTGCAGTCAGAACAAGCCAAACAAAGGGAAAATGAGAAGACTTTACACTTACACCTTCGCAACTGTACTAATGAGTGTTTAGGTTTTAAACCTCTGTCGTTTAAAATACTATGATATTGTTATAGACAGCATAGTTCACGAAAAATCATTTTCTAAAACTGAACTTCAGAAAAAAATGTATGATCATGGTACAAAGAAAAATGTTTTAGAAAGTGCTTTCACCCTCAATTTAACCTCAACATATTATAGATTAGATTCTGGTAGGATAAATAGAATATCATACATTTTTGTATCAGATTTTCTAAATATAGTTTCGAATTATTTCTTAAGCTTAGTTTTTTATTATGATGAGTTTTCTTTTTTGAATATACTTAGAATTGTATATGAATAAATGACTAAGTCTGAAAAACTTTTTATAGACCAATTGGCATTGCTCAGAGTACATAACCTACTTTATGGAAGTTTCTTTAAAGAAACAAATTCACTTTCTCACCTAGTTAAAAAGGGCATTCATCACTACTTGACATGCATATGTTGTGAAATAAATGTACTTCCAAAGAACTTGATACCTACTTCAATTTCTTCCTGACAGAAGCTTTCATTATTTTTCTGGTAAGTTTTGTGGGTCGACAGATAGTATTCAGAAGCGCTAATTGACAGACACATTCCTTAAGTGACAGATGGTAACACATACCCAATTGGCAGAGTGCAGGAATGTGAACTGTCAGAAATGATAAAGAAACATCAGTGATTCCTGTTTTAGATACACACACTTAGACTCGAATGAGCACACACATGTACACATACACATACACACACACTATACTGAACTATGTATAAAAAGTTCACATAATTGAAGCCAACAATCATTCTTAAGACTTGAAGTTAATGCACATTAGAACATAAATAGTATTCCAGAGAGTTCCTTAAGAGACATAGTAACTTATTGTGGTATCCAAGATGATTTTAGGTTTATAGAAATGGTTTTGACAACAATTTAACAAAACTTATTTACAGTTATTGAATGTTTAACCTTCTCCAATTAACATAATTCACCAAAGCTGTATCCAGATACAGAATAAAATATTCTGAATGCTATATCATTTCTAAATAAATACTCTATGCCTGATTTCAAATTCTATTTCAAGAGGTATGAATATTAGTGGTATAGAAAATCAAGGGATTAAGTTCTTACATATAAAGTTAGGTTATTTTAAACATAACTATAGCTATTAGAATTCAGAGAGGAAAACTCGACTTGTGTGTTATATATTATACTATTTTTAAGACTTTATCTAATTTGCTGAGTCTGACCTTGAACCTGCAATCTTCTTGTCTCAGCCTCCCAAGTACTGGGATTACAGGTGTTACCACCACACCTGGTTTGACTTACTCATGCTTTAATAAGTCAGCAGAAAAATTAGAACCTATGAGCGAGGAAAGTATAATATAAACAGAAGACAGAGGAAAAATGACCTTAAAAATCTCCTTCAGTTCCAGAAAATTTTCCAACCTCTCCCATATGTAACTTTATGGACAGGATTACAGATTAAATATAGCATGAATTTCATATTATATACCCAAGGATAATCTCTTTATTATGCTCAACTCGCACATCAGTCTAATAAAATGTCAAGCAGATCAACTAATTAGCAATAATTCCTGAGGAGCTTTATATTTTTATCTTTCCTGTTTTATGGAACTATTCATTTAAGTGACAGCAGTGAATATAAAAAGCACACCTCAGATTCCATGTCCAACTTCTCATTTATAGCTCATAAAATGTTTTTCTTGGACTTGGAGACATTGTAATCTCAGTGATAATGTCCAATTTAAAAAGTTATTTCATATATATATCAAGTGGTTCACATATTTCTAGTAACTAAGAAAGAATTCTAGGATTTATTTTGAAAAGAACTACATTTGATTAGACACGAGAAAGAACAAAGGGCCCTGGCTTTTTTCTCAACTCACAATAAAATGCCAGTAAAATGATTTTTTATAGTATAAATATAAATGTACAAAGAGGGCAAGAGATATGATAATAGCTACAAATTTTGAAAATTGTAAACTTAAGTGTAGGTGGTAGCTTATTGAGCAAACCCCAGGGATTATTTTTAAATTATATTGGAATATTTATTAAATGCAAATACAGGATGTCAAAAAATTTGAATGTCACATAAATAATGAATACTTCTTTCAGAATAAGTATGTCCAAGTTTAATGGGGATTCCTATATTTTATCTGGCAACCGCAAATCTTCCATTGGAGGAGGCTAAAAAGCAAAATGGCTTAATATAGAAAACTTTAAAATATTAGGGAATATTGGACAATAGCTGCCTCTGGAAGTAATTTAAGAAGGACATAAAAGGAAACATAGGCTGAAAGTCTTTACAAGGCAATTACCTACTTAACACAGTCAGCAAAAGACTGGTGAATTTTCCTCTGAAGAGAGTCAAACAAAGACTATATGAAATATAAACAATTAAGACCCAGTTTAGGGGAAATAGTGAACACTACATTTATGTGAAATAGGTTCAGAGACCACCAGCCCTTTTCTTAACTTTATTCCCAGAATACTGGCAGCAAGTTTCATCCCTTCTAAGATGGTGATCGAAAGAACATTCTTTATGAAATCTGAACACTCAGGGGAAATAACCTGTAGATAGTGATAGAGAATCCTCAAGTGAAATAGCATAGTTCCATCCATATCATCCCACCTCGGTGGCCACAGGTGATGATAGCCACACACACAGGCACAGAGACTCCCATCTGCTCCTCGTGCTACCTTCATTTCTAAGTGGACAGCCAAACACAGCCAGACAAATGAAGGAAGTGTCTATGCATAAATGATCAGATCAAAACAAACAGATGAAGGGAACTTGGAGGAAACAGAAACTCTGAGAAGGGAAGACAATTCTACAATTTCTCAGTTAACAGAGAATATATTGTATCCATGCAAAAGAACAAAGAGTGTTCTGAAAAAGGTACAATAGAAAAAAGGACTCTAGTATATTAAAAATAAGACTATGGAATAATTCAGTAAGCATTTCATAGGTGAATTGGAGCAAGTATCAAAAATTAAACTAAAATACAAGGAATGAAAACTAAGAGAGAACCGGGTGTGGTGGCGCACGCTTGTAATCCCAGTACTTTGGGAGGCAGAGACTGGAGGATCCGGGTTCGCGGCCAGCCTCAGCTCTCTATCTCTCTCTCCCTGTTTCTCTCTCTCTCTCTCTCTCTCTCTCTCTCTCTCTCTACTTAGTGAGGCCCTCCGCAACTTTGTGAGACCCTGTTTCAAAATAAAGTATAAAAAATAGGGCCGGGGGTGTAGTGCGGAGGTAGAACGCCCCTGCGTTCAATCCCCGGTACCACAAAAAAAAAAAAAAAATTAAGACAGAAGTAAAAAAGCAACTATGAGAGTATTTCAGGAGGAGCAATTTCTAAATAAGAGTTTTGATTTTATACTTTTTTTGGCACATTGAGATTATATACTGTAGTGAGATTCAGTGTGATACGTTTACACACACACACAGCACTAGGTGTGTTTCCCTCTGCATCCCATCCCACTCCTTCCTCCTCCCTCCCTGTAAATCTCAGTGAGATTGGTAGCGATACTTTCAAATGTGAACATAGTATTATTTGAACTGTTTCTTTACTAATTTCTCCTTTCCCCCCTCAGTGCATCCCTTCCCCAGTCCCCTTCCATTATTCTCCTGTTCTCTCTCATTTGACTAAAGTCCCCTTTGTTTCCTTATGTTCTAGCTTCCACATATGAAAGTATATGGCTCTTGCCTTTCTGAGACTGGCTAATCTTACTTGGCATAATATTCTCTATTTGTATCCACTTTCCTGCAAATGACATAATCTGTTGACAGATACCTAGGTTGGTTGTATAATTGGGCTATTGTGAATTGTGTTGCAATAAACAAGGGCATGCCTGTATCACTGCGACAAACCAGCTCAGCCGGAGAACTGAGACCGACAGGACAGGGGTCTCAGGAAGGTGGGCAAGGAGTCGGCGATGAGTGACAAACAAACACAACTCAAGGAAGTTGCATCTGAGTGTATTTTGCAAAGCTTCAGGCAAGGATTTTATACACAATGATTAAGGAAACAAAATACATCATCAGCTGATTGTTGTTCATGTTTGTGGTTTATACAATCTTAATGATTTTTAAGAAATAACAGTGCAAAGCTATGAGAGCAGATAATCGTCAGAGCATACGTCTCGTTTTACTCATAGGGCACAGTTGATAATTTGGAAAAGAACACTGTACTCACTGAGCCATATCTATTAAAGATTAAGAGAATCATTGACAAGAAGGTTACAGCAAAGAGAGAATAGCCAAGAACACAGAAGATCTTGCCAGGCCACCTTCCTCCTCCGCCTGCACCTAGGAGTCATGTCCCCTAGGTGGGTGAGGTCACCTGCACCTCCTGGATCGAAGAACAATCAAGTCTCTCCTCAGATAGCCTTCAGCTATAGAAATGTATAGCACTTTTAACAACAAGTCTTAATCGTCCTGTTTGGCAAAGCTTATACCTCTCAAGGCTGTGTTTGCATCTATGAGCCTGAAGCAAAAGAAATGGCTCCCCACATTTCCCCCTTTTTTATTTATTTTAAAAATAAGGCCAACAACTGTCCAGTTGAGGCGCAGATGACTGTGCCTGTCTTAGGTTGTTTTCTCCAAAGAATAAGCCTTACCCGTCATTGGAGCATAGATACGATTTTATCCATGTCCTGTCTTAGGTTGACTTATCTTGAGAAAATTTTACCCGTCATTGACTACCAGCCACTGCTCAGGGGGCTGCACAAAGCTTTATCCTGTGCATTTCAGCCTTAATTTTCCATCTAGTGCTGAGAAAGCATTTTACCAAAACAGGAAATAGACATAATTCCAGAGGAGTGAGAATTCTAAGACCCAGGACACCTTTTTCTACGGGCATACTTCCTTGAAGCTTTTGCCACGTCATGCATGTAGGTTCACGCAGACTTCGTAGGAGGCAAGGCCGTGGCATTTTCTCCTTTTTTATTTTTTAAAGAAAGCTTGTAAGTCTCTCGCTGGACAGCAGATATAGATGTGAAGATTAGTTGGAAGATGACAGGAAAAACAAGAATAAGGACAAGAATTATGGCTCCAATTACAGCAACAGTGACTATTCCATCTGTCCAATTGAAAGGATTTAGTGATTTTATACCCATTGTAAGGGAATCAGCAAGCGATTGTAAATTTTCTACATCTAAATGTGCCCTACTTATGGCTGAAATGTCTGCTTGCAATTGTTCTAGATTATGAGTAATATCTGTATTTTTCCATATTCCTAATAGATGATTCCTTGTAATATTCCAATTAAGAGAGGAATTATATTTTAAAGGAGTAACACAAATATATCTGAAACTGGCATGACATTTAGCTGACAACTGTATTTTTGAACTTTGTAAGTCTTGTCCAATAGCCAAAACCACTTCCTCTAAGGCATTTACTTTTGTTTCTAGCTTTTTGTCTATAATTTGTTGTTGTGCCAAAGCAAGTGAAACATTTCTATTTAAATCATTGACAAAATGAGCAGTTTGTACTTCTTGAACTAAAGCTACGGTAGAGACAGCAAGGGAAGTTAGAATTTCTATTAATGCACTTATTCCTAAAATTAATGTAACAACAAAGCGTTTTGGCCTAAGTAACAATTCCATATTTTTGAGCGTCTGAAGCGCAGCATTATCAAACCAAGGATTATTTTTCAAATTTACAGGTAATATAACATAACCAGGTCTTTTAAGTAAGATTATGATAGAATAATTCTTATTTAAGCTTGAATTTAAGCAGTTTGTAAATATACAGCCAGTACAAAACCTAGGGTTAGGTTGAATTGAAGTACATCTGTTAGCATTTACATAAATACAAACAGGGCATTTTCATGGATTAAAAGATGGAGACCCTTAATAAAATATTCCACATTTTTTAGGGAGGTAAAGTCTCATTAGGTAACATTGTCCACCTTAAGTCAGTCTAATTTTGCTTGTAAATCTTGTTTTGAGTGTGCTGGTTTCTCTGGTTGATGGCATTGCGGGGTTACAGGTAAGACCAGCATTTCCCCCATTGGCCTTAGGGCTATTTCTAGACACCAGAGCTTGTGCCCATAGTACCTGTGTTCATTGCTGCTTCTGCACGACAGATTCCTTCTAATATAAAGCTGTTACCGTCCATGAACAGTGTTCCATCTGGATCTTTCCAGGAAAACATCCCTTAGGTTCAGCTGGGTTCCTTGAGAAGCACTTAGGATTTTCAAATAGTCATGAATTGGTTCCTATTCGTTGTCATCAGGCAGCAGGGTGGCAGGATTTAAAGAGCTGGTAGCTAGAAATTTGACCTTCTGAGAGTCTAGCAACAAAGTCTGATAGTGAGTTAGACAAGCATTCGAGATTTAACAGTTTGGGGGTGATCTTAAAACAGTTTTTATAACATGAGGGGTCACTAGGTGAAGCTTTTGACCTAAAGCTATGGCCTTTAGGCAGTTAGGCTGTTCTGACATGACAGGGTTTCTCAGCCACATACAACTGGAATGGTTTTTTAAGATCAGGGAGGGTTAGGGCCGGTGCCCTTAGTAATGCTTGTAAAAGTCTTTCTTAGACCAACTTATCTGTTTTTCTTCTTTCTTTATCTTTTCTTATCAAAATTTCTCATACTCATATACCTTCTTACATCTCTTTCTCATCCCTACATACTGGTTCCTTTCTGTCATAGTTTAAACAAAACTATCTATTCAAGTTTTACAGTGGCCTAGACTTTAAAGAGTTACAGTTTTTCCTTTCAGATGTTTACATTTTAGGCAACCTTGGATAGAAGGAAAACAAAAAAGAGCAGGGAAAAAAGAAAGCCAACTTGGCAATGCAATGCAGCATTTCTAGGTTCCTCCCTCTCTTTTTAAGCATAAATATAACCTTTTATTGTAAACCTTTTGAATATTAACCATCTTTATCACACATACAGTATACCTTTATAAACTTTACCCTACACAAACATTTCTTCAACATGTTCAAACTTTCTGTGACTTGCTTTTAGCCTTCTGAATTTTCCTTCCTTTCTCATTTGGGATAATCTTATTCTCCCCCTTAAAACCCTTCAGTTTCTGTAACTTCTTTCTAATGTCAGGGACCAACTGGGTTACAAAGGCCAAATTGAGTGCCTGTTTATTTTCAGGGGCTTCTGGATCTATGGGAGTATACAGCCGGTAGGCTTCCAGCAAACGCTTGAGGAAGGCATTAGGTGCCTTTGTCGGCTCTTTGCAAGGTTTAACTTACCTTTGCTTTTACCCCTCTTAGGAGAGTTTGACGAAATGATTAAGATACTTCTTTTGTCTTGATTATCATTTGGATTCCAATTTGGACGGGAGGAAGGGAAACAGCTTTGTGGTAATACCTTCCATTGATACCTTTGTCAAGGCCTCTTGAAATTACAGGAGGGTACACTAAAAGCAAATCTCTGAGAATCCTGTGGATTTAACTTTATGGTAAAGAAACAATTCTGCAAGTTTATTACTATTATATAGTATTCTTCAGGTACTGCGACTGGGGAAGGTAGCCCTGGTTGTAATGCCCCCATATCATGTATAGTACTATTAATTGCTCTTAAATTTTGAAGAAGTCTTCATTTGCCTGATTTTTTCTTGATAACAAAAACTGGAGTATTCCAAGGACTATTAGATTCCTCCAAATGCCCCCTTTTTTAATTGCTCTTTTACTAGTTGTTTTATAGCTTGTATTTTTTTCTTTTCTCTCTCTTTTTTTTTTTTTTTGA
>PVJS01046550.1:0-15778 GCA_004027185.1 Glis glis
TAGCGCGGAGGTAGAACGCCCCTGTGTTCAATCCCCGGTACCGCCAAAAAAAAAAAAAAAAAAAAAAAAAATTATCACATAAAAATGCGATGTTTTGCTCCAAACATTCAATGGCATTAAAGCAGTCATAATTGCAATCCTTAGATTGTGTTAGAATCTTGCTTTCTTGACCATTATTCTCTCTCTTGAGTCCTTTGGATACTCCAAAATAAGTTTTATGTGTGTGTGTGTGTGTGGTTCCCAGGAGCATTTTGCCTCTGAGCTACACCCCCAGCCCTATTTTATTTTGAAACAGGGTCTCATTAAATTGCTGAGGGCCAGCCAGGTTTGGTGGCGCACGCTTGTAATCCCAGTACTTGGGAGGCTGAGACCGGAGGATCTAGGTTTGCGGCCAGCCTCAGCTACTTAGTGAGGCCCTCCGCAACTTAGTGAGACCCGGTTTCAAAATAAATAATAAAAAAATAGGACTGGGGTGTAGCTCGGAGGTAGAATTCCCCTGGATTCAATCCCAGTACCGCAAAAAAAAAAAAAAAAAAATTGGTGAGGGCCTAGCTAAATTTCTGAGGCTGTCCTCGAACCTACAATAAGTTTTAAAGATCTTTGAGACTTGGGCCAAAGGATTGCCCTGGAAAGGCAGTGACCCTCTTGGAGACTCAGGCCAGCTGACATGGGTCCATGGTGGCAGGGCCAGCTGGCAGGAGAGTCAGGCCGTGGCAGCTCGTTTGGCAACAGGCTTTTCTATTACTCCTATTGTTGGCCTCCTCCCAGGGTCCTTCTTTTGGGGTCTACAAATACCTCTTATTTTGTCTGCTTACTTTAAAAGTAGAGCTCCATTCATTCAATAAAAATTTATTGAACACTTTATTTGCCAATCATTGTTCTAAGTACTGAGGAGGTAGCTGGGGAAAAACTCATACAAATCCTTGCCCTGGTGCAGCTTAAATTCCAGTGAAGGAGACAAAAAAAAAAAAATCAACAAATAGGTAAACATTAGTAGCTGGTGTGGTGGTGCATGCCTATAATTCCAGTACTTGGGAGGCTGAGATAGGAGAATTGAAGGTATGAGGTCAACCTCAGCAACTTAGCAAGGCCTTCAGCAACTTAATGAGACCCTGTTTCAAAATAAAAAATAAAATAGGGCTGGAGATGTAGCTCAGAGGTAGAACATCCCTGGGTTCAATCCCCAGTACCACACACACATACACACACACACACACACACACACACACACACACACGCACGCACAAAAAAAAAAAAAAAGAAAAGAGAGAGAGAGAGAAAGATTAGTATTGCAGATGGTGATAAGTTTTTTGGATGGTGTGAAATTCTAAGGATAAAAATAAAGTAAGAAGTGCGGAGAGGAAGTAGCCAGAGATGATGGCATGCTGGTGCCGGTTGTTTGTTTTTGTTTTTTGTGTTATAGGGGATTAAACACAAGGATGTTCTACCTCTGAACTACACCCTCAGCCCTTTTTATTTATTTATTTATTTTGGAAACAAGGTCTTACGAAGTTACTGAAGGTCTTGCTAAGTTGCTGAGGCTGGCCTTGAACCTGCGACCCTCCTATCTCAGCCTCCCAAGTACTGGGATTACAGGCGTGCACCACTACACCCAACTGGTGGTGCAGTTTTGAACAAAGACTTGATGGGGATAGAGTAGTAAATTATGCAGGTATCTAGGGAACAGGAATAAATCCAAGATTTGTAGGACCACATGGTTATACTTTTCTCTTTTTTGGTGCTGGGGATCAAACCCAGGGCCCAAAGCATGTGAAGCAAGCGCTCTACCACGGAGCTACACTTTCAGTCCCTCGTGTTTATATAATTTCGAGGTCCTTTTTAAGAAATACAATGTAGATTATCAATAAAATATTATGTACAGGGCTTTGGAGAGGGCCCATGTAAGCGAAGGGCCATTCACCTTACAGTAACTGTGTCTCCACTGAAGAAACAGCGCCGGGCTCCGAGAGAACTGGACAGCAGGCACCTGGGCTGCTCGGGTGTGCTCAGTGAGCATGCGCACCCTGGAGACCGGGGTCGCTGGGCAGAGCCACTGCGAGGAAGAGCAGGAGGAGGTAAGGCCAGAGGTAGCTGGAGCCAGATTAAGAAGGATGTAGCCGAATGTGGTGGTGCACGCTTGTAATCCCAGTACTTGGGAGGCTGAGACTGGAGGATCCGGGTTCGCAGCCAGCCTCAGCTACTTAGTGAGGCCCTCGGCAACTTAGTGAGACCCTGTTTCAAAATGAAGAATAAAAAAAAAATAGGGCTGGGGGTGTAGCTTGGAGGTAGAATGCCCCTGGGTTCAATCCCCAGTACCACAAAAAAAAAGGATGTTGGAATTTGATTTTTACTAGCTGGGATGGGAGCCACTGGAGGTATAAGAGCAGAGAAGTAACATTAGCTGACTGACTGTGAAAGCATCCTTTTGGCTGCTATTTTGAGACTAGACTGAGGTAGGTCAAGGATGGAGACCAGTTAGGAACTAATTGGAATAATTTAGCAGCAAGATGATGGTGGCTCCTCCCAGATTGGTAGCAGCAGAGGTGTGAGAAGTGGCCTGATTCCAAAGATAAAGTCCAGATGAGATGTAAGGGGGAGAGAGAGAGAGAGGTCAAGGATGACTAATAATTTTGTTCTAAGTAACTAGAAAGATGTCATTCCATTAACAGACAAGGGGGAAATTTGCAATCTGAGAGAAGATTTTAAGTGAGAGATTGTGGTTTTGAACAGGTTAATTTGAGACACTTATACATCCAAAAGGAGAGGTAGAGTCTGGAATTCTGTCTGGAAGGGGTCTGGGCAGGAAAGGATACCTTCTTGAGCTTGGATTAGATCGCCAAGGAAGTGACTGTGGATACAGAAGAGAAGTCATCCTAGAGCTTAATCCTAGAGTGGACCCCAAGTCCCCCGGATATTTAGAAGTCAGAGAGAAAAGTAATAAACAAACAAAACGATAAAAGGGAGGAGAAAAGGACCTGGCAGTGAGGTGGGAGAAGAGCCAAGAAAGAGCAGTTGGTAAGCCACGTGAGCAAAGTAGGTCAGGAGGCAGAAGTGATCAAGTGCTTAGAACTGCTGATAGATCCAGACACGAGGACTGAGCATGGACCACTGGATTTAACAACACTTGGGTGGAGATGGAGATCGTTGGTGATCTTTAACAAGAGCAGCAAGGCCTATCTGTGAGGATTCAGACCTCAGCAGAGCGTAAAGAAAACAGCAATTAAACCTTCAGCTGATATGTCTGGCTGTGCTGCTCTCGGCACCTAAGCAGTTCACACCTCACCAGGACTCTGGCCTGTTCTGCCTCCAGGTTTTCTCTTTAATCCTGCCAGCGATCTCAGCCATCTGGGCCAACACTTTACCTACTGGAAGCCACTAATCTCCTGCTGGAGAGCTAGAATTCTGTAACTCCCTGTGTAGGGAAAAGAGTTCAAAAAACCAAAGAGAAAGGGTGAGGTGGGGTGGGGACGAGAGGAGGTAAACTTGAAATAAAATGAGTTATCTATTTTTAGTTTCTGCCCTCAAGAAATAGTGTTTCTGCATTGTGAGCTAGCTATTATAAGTCTGTCAGAGGCTGCAAATACAGAAGACAATGTGGGAAGATAGCTAAAACTGTACCATGTTGATTTGTTTACTAAAGAAGTTTCCTTCCCCCCAGCCCCACGTAAAAAATAGGTAATCAGGGCTGGAGATGTAGCTGAGTAGTGGAGCACTTGGCTAGCATGCAGGAGGCCCTGGGTTTGATTCCCAGAAAAAAAAAAAAAAAGATAATCATTAAACTAGATGTGGCCAGTTTACCAGAAAGGAAACTGAAAGGCTGAGATAGTGTATATCTTAAACTTAATATAGTTCACCTGCAAGTGATATTGTACACATATATTACAAGAACCATATAATAGCCAAGCATGAAATCCCAGCTACTCCTGAGGCTGGGGCAGGAAGATTGCAAGTTGGAGGCCAGCCTCAGCAACTTAGCAAGATCCTTTCTCAAAATAAAATAAAAAATTTAAAAGAGCTGGGGATATAGCTCAGTGGTAGAGTGTCCCTGGGTTCAATCCCTAGTACCGCAAAACAAAACAAAAACATACAATAATCTACTTTATTATAGGGGTACAGGCTGTAGGCAGGCACATTCCCTTGAGCCCATGCCTATGGGAAGAGGCACACACAGCCAGAGGAGAGCCAAATGGGGCTTCCTACAGCTTGGGGTCTGGGTCAAGGGATGGTCTTAGGATTAGGGAAACATGCGTGTCCATAAACTCTTGTTTCAAATAAATGTAGGTGGGAGAGCAATTTAGCAATATCTTCCAAAATTCAACCTGGCAGTTCTACCTTTAGTAAAATATCATCTAGATTTACTTGTAGAAGTGCCCAGTGGTATATGTATAATTATTTTCACTAAAACATTGCATTATCAAAAAGCTGAAAACAACATAAATATCCACCAAATGGTGAATGGGTAGCTAAATTATGTATACTCATGCAATGAAATATATGGAAATAAATATATATTTGCAATCATTACACAGGACAGCTGATATGAAAGATCTTCAGTATATATATAGATATAGATGTAGATATAGATATAGATATATATAGATATATATATATTTTTTGCGGTACCGGGGATTGAACCTGGGGCGTTCTACCTCTGCGCTATACCCCCGGCCCTATTTTTTATACTTTATTTTGAAATCGGGTCTCACGAAGTTGCGGAGGGCCTCACTAAGGAGAGAGAGAGAGAGAGAGAGACAGAGACAGAGACAGAGACAGAGACAGAGAGAGACAGAGAGAGAGCTGAGGCTGGCCACGAACCCGGATCCTCCGGTCTCCACCTCCCAAAGTACTGGGATTACAAGCGTGCGCCACCACGCCCGGCTCCTGCAGTATATATTTTTAAGCAAGAAAAGCAAATTAAGGATCTGATAGGTAATATGACCAACTGTATGTGTATATATCTATATATAATCTGTATTTATATATATGCATACATATATATGTTGATCCTTACATTTTCTAAGAAATTTTCTAGAAGGAATTACAAAAACCTTTTGAGCTTTTTGCAGCTTTTTGATAATACAATGTTTTAGTAACCATAATTATACATACAGCACTGGGCACTTCTACAAGTAAATCTAGATGATACATGACTAAAGGTAGAACTGCCAGGTTGAATTTTAGGAGATATTGCTAAATTACTTCTAGTCCATAAGAGTAGGGATTGAGGGGGGCAGTGTTTACACTTCTGTTTGGATTTGTTGTCAGAGCATTTAATACTTTTATGATTAAAATAACAAAAAAATGCACTGAGTGAAATTTTTGGAACACATCTGATAACAACCTAGCCTCAGTCAGTGACCTCAACAGATTACCTATGGTGAGCAGGCCCTGTGTAGGCACCAGGCAACACAGCCATGAATCTGAAAAACTCCTTGCTAATCCAGTAGAACTTTTCAGCCAACAGCAGCCAGTTATTTCTCCTTCATTTCCAAGGAGACAGGAACACTACAGAAACTCAGGAGAAAATTCATCACACCCTAAGGTGTGTTTTCTTTACAGATGATCTCAGGAGGCTGTCAGCCTGAATAGTGGTCAGCAGCCCCTAGCTGCTGGTTCACATGTGGCCAGCCCAGGGCCTTGCAGGTTCAGGGCGGAGTCCTGGCGCTGGTCCATCCTAGTCTCATGGATGTGGGCAATAGATCAGAGGATTTTCTCTTACTAGGAAAACAACTCAAAGGTCAACACTTTCCAGCATTAGGGAAATATCAACATCCTCAATTCTGAGAGATACCCCCTACCCTGCTGTGAAGTCCTCCATAGCTAGTTCTCGATTATTGGTCTGGGAGCTCCCAGACCTCAGGGACCAGATTGGAATGATCTCTGTATCCTTAGTGCTTGGCACAGTGCCTGGCATGTAGGAGATGCTGCACAAATGTTTACTGAGTTGGTATCAGGGCCTGTCCCCTCCTTCCTCCTGCTACATCTCACTGTCTCTGATGGCTTCATTCCTTTGGGTTTTGAACACTCAACTCTCTGAAGGTGGCCCATCCTCTTGCAGAATCCACACTCTGCACCTAGGAAAACACATCAGATAGGGAGCCCATGACGACTTGCTTTCTTTAATATTGAGAGCTTATTCTAGACAATTTAGAAAATAAAGATTACTAATGAAATAAGATAAAAATTTGATTTCCCCTCACCTCCCTGCTCTAATGGAACCCTTATGTCTCCCTGCGTACCCCTCTCAGGTGGTATTTCATTTCCTGAAGTAAAGTCCTCTATTATGGTTTGTATCTGGTATGTTCCCCAAACCTCAATGCAGCAATGTTCAAAGGTGAAGTAATTGAATTATGAGGGCTCTAACCTCATCAGTGGGTGAATCCATTGATAGATTAATAATTTGGATGGATTTACTGGGTTGTAACTATACACAGGTGGGGCATGGCTGAAGAAAGTAGGTCACTAGGGGCATGGTCTTGGGAACAATATCTGTCTGTGGTCCCTTCTTCTCTCTCTGCTTCCCAGCTGCCATGAACCGAGTGGCTTTCCTCTGCCAAGCCCTGCCACCATGATGTTTCTGCCTTGTAGTCAGTCAACCATGGACTGAACCTCTGAAACCTTTCCTCCTCTAAGTTGTTCTTGTCAGGTATTTTGGTTACAATGATAAAAAAAGAAACTGACCATCACATCCTTTCATGCTTATGACCATTTTTCAGGGTATTCTCCTACCAGTTTGAGCCAGTCTTTAGGAAGGACTTCACCTGGCCTCTAAAGGCCCCTCTCCCCAGTCTAATAAGGAGAAGAAAGTGATGCTTTGTGTCCTACTCCAATTTCAACTCAGACCCTGTGTCCACTAGCCCTCCAGATGTCTGAGTACCCACCTTTCCTCAGTGCACAGTGCACATTTACCCAAGTAAATGACCATAGACCGGATTGGGGGAATCATTGCACTATGTTCCTGCCATAGAATCACAGGTTATTTTTTCTGGGGACCCAGCCACTTCTTCAGTCAATGGATTCCAAATCTGAAAAGTGACTCAGGAGCAAGAAATTATGAGTTTGTGTTGGGGCCCTCTGCCTCCTGCCACTCCATCTGGCTGCAGATGCTAAGCACCACCTTTGTGGGTTGCCCATTCATTCTGCCCCCAGGGATGCTATGATGGCCACCATCTCCACCACTTCCTGGGCCAACCCCCCTTGGCTGTATTACCTTGCTGGCCACTATGGTAATCGTGGATTCCTGGTGTCTGGCCTCAGTTGTTGGGGGGAAGGGGGAAGATTGGGACATCATCACTATGAATATTGTCAGAGGACAAAATTACAATTTAGTTACATGATCTTAATTGGCTTTGTTTTCAATTCTAGAATTGGGAACCCTTCATCCCATAAAACATAATAAGTGCTCTATTGGACTGAGCAAAATAGTTTGGTTTCATAGCCAGAGGGGCTGAAGAAAGCAGAAACAAAAACCAAAAAGGTGATTGGTCATTTCAAAATTACTTTTCTTATAAGGCAGGGACAGGGAGACAGAACAATAGAATAACCAACTGGGTAACACCAGCTCGTGTGTGTGTGTGTGTGTGTGTGTGTGTGTGTGTGTGTGTGTTTTGCTGGATATTGAACCTAGGGCCTTACACCTGCTAGTCCAGTGCTCTACCACTGAGCTATACGTCTAGGCTTAGGTTACCTTTTTAGTGAAAGGTCCTTTAGGGCACAGAATCCTTTACTACCATGCCCACAGAAACTGGCCCATTTGGGAAATTTGGCTGTTATTTCTCTAATCCTGATTTCTCCAAAGTTCAGATAAACAGCTTAGTGACGTGGAACTTCACTAAGATGAGTGACTCCATCTTGATTTTCAGCTTGGCCTGTGCAGGAGCTTAGTCCAAAAACAATGACCATCTGTATTTAACAATATCAATGAGCCCAGCTCTGCCAACAGCTCTCCTACTTAGTGTCACTGTAGCCCCACTGACCCAAGCATTCCTGATGGTCTTGGGAAATCAGTGTCCCCTGGGCCCACCTGCTGAGCATATGTTGCAAGGACATAGAGACACTGCTTTTGCTAAAAGCACTCACTTCATTTGGGCCTGCAGATATCCAGTGGGCAACTAAAAGCAGGATAAAAGATTGGCATCCCTGCCTCCATTTTGTATCCATCTCCTTTTGCTACCTCAAGCCTCGGAAAAGCTGGTAATCCTCCCCCTTCCAGGCACCAAGCAGTGCCCAAATATCTTCAATCATCATCCTAAACCTGAAGGAACCAACTCCATTTTGCTTTCCTGACCTGTTCTTCTCTCTCTCTCTCTCTCTCTCTCTCTCTCTTTCTCTCTCTCGGTATTAGGGACTGAACACAGGGGCATTCTACCTCCAAGCTACACCCTCAGTGTCTCGCTAAGTTGCTGAGAGTCTCACTAAGTTGCTAAGGCTGGCTGCAAACCCATGATCCTCCTGTGTCAGCCACCCAAGTTCTGGGTTTACAAGAGTGCGCCACCACACCTGGCTCTGACCTATTCTTTTTTTGAGTCATTTTTCTCCTGCAGACACCTTGGATTTCAGGAACAACAGGTCTAATTGATAAAACCTTGTGATGAGTCAAAACAGAGATAGGAATTTGGGGATACAGAAAAAAAAAAGATACACTGAGTCTCAAAAGAGAAAGGCCCATGAACTGTAGGAATGGAGGAAATGCCCATGAAGTTTTCTCTCTCTCTCTCTCTCTCTCTCTCTCTCTCTCTCGTGTGTGTGTGTGTGTGTGTGTGTGTGTGTGTGTGTGTGTGTGACTGGGCAATGAACCCAGGGGCATTTTACCTCCATGCTACACTCCCAGCCCTTTTTATTTTTTGTTTTGAAACATGTTCTCCCTAGGTTGCTGAGAGTCTTGCTGCATTGCTGAGGCTCTCCTCGAACCTGTGATCCTCCTGTCTCTGCCTCCCAAGTGCTAGGACAATAGGCATGCACCACCACACCCAACCAGCCATGAAGTTTTGAACAGCAAAATAAGCAACTCCATGAGCAATCCGGCCCACATCCTTGAGCATTTGGTCCGGTGTCCTTGCTGGCAGAAAGTAATATGTTGTAAGGGCAACACACAAGAGGATGAAATCACGGAACTCACCTGACTCCACCTCTTGTCCAGCCCCTAGCCACTGTCCCACTATAAATAGTAGCACCTAGACCAAGAGTTGCTGACTATCTCTGGGGATAGCCCCATCCTTTCTTGAATGTGTCTCTGTTTTCCTAAATAAATCTGTGTGTGACTGATGTGTACTGAATTTTTTTTCCATCACATAAGTCAAGGACCCAACTTGTCCTGTGTCAAGGTTCCCCTCTCCAGGGACTCCTCTGGTGACAAAACTATCCCCCAAAAAACAGCAACCTCCTTTCTTTTTTTCTTCTCTCTCTTTTTTCTTTATTCCTTTTTTTTTTCAGTACTGGGATTGAACCCAAGGGTACTCTACCACTGAGCTACATCACCAGCCCTTTTTAGTTTTTATTTTGAGACATGGTCTTGCCAAGTTGCTGAGGTTGGCCTCAAACCTGCAATCCTTTCATCTCAGCCCCACAAGTACTGGGATCGCAGGTGTGCGCCACCATGCCCAGCAACAGCAACCTCCTTATTGCTACCAGCAAGGGTCTGTGTGGCTGATTCTGAGATAATGATGGGCCAGACCACAGAGTGACCAAGACTTCTTAACTATTCATAGTTCTGGCCCCCTTCCCTATATAATCTGAGAGTTCATATCAGTACCCACAAAGACAGGGCTGATGACATTTGATTCCCTTTGTCTCCCCAATATAGGTATATTAAGTTTCTTTCCTGCCTTTCACTATTGTTTTTTCCTTTTGGCTTCTGGGACTCCTGGCCAGATCTGATTCATTGGGACCCCCGAGTTGGGCCTCTGGCCTAGGACTCCAGTTACCCATGCTTCCCCGGTCTCTTCTGGCTCCCATTATGTATCTACTCTGATGTGCCACTTTCCTCAGCCTTTTGAACGCTGCTCTGCTATCTGCCAGGGCAACTTGGCACTTTCATTTCAGTACTGGGCATTAGGTGCCACTTTTGTTAAATGAAAATTACAGAAGGCCATTGTTTTGGACTAAGCTCCTAAATAGATCTGGCTTAAAACCAAAATGGAGTCACTCATGCTAAAGTTCCACATCACCAAGTTGAAACCAAGCTGTTTATGTGACATACCAAGAAATCAGGATTAGAGAGGTAATGGTCAAATTTCCCAAACAGGACAGTTTGGGAAATCAATAGGCATGGTAATGAATTTTCCATGCTCTAATTAATCCGTACACAAAAGTAACCTGAAATAATCTGATGTTAACTAATCAATTAGTTTCTTTTCTTTTCATTTTGTGGTACTCGGGATTGAATCAAGGGATGTTCCACCTACGAGCTACATCCCCAACCCTGTTAATTTTTTATTTTGAAATAGGGTCTCACTGGGTTGCTGAGAGTCTTGCTACGTTGCTGATGCTGTCCTCTAACCTGTGCCCTATTTTATTTTTAGTGTGAGACAGGGTCTTACTAGATTGATGAGAGTCTCATTACTTCCTGAGGCTGTCCTCGAACTTGTGATCCTCCTGTCTCAGCCTCCCAAGTACTGGGATTAAAGGCATGTGCCACCACACCTGGTTTCAATTATTTTCTTATTGTACTAACTCCCTGTCCCAGCCTTTCAAAGGAAAGTAACTTTGACATGACCAGTTTTTTGTTCTTGTTTCTGCTTTCTTCAGTCTTTCTCTGTCTATAAAAACCAACCTCTACTGCTCAGACCATCAAAAACATATTCTATTTTATGGGATGAAGTTTGCCTAATTCTAGAATAAAAAATAAAGCATTTTAAATCATCAAAATAAATTGTAATTTTGTTCTTTGACACTTTCTCTAGGCTTTTAAAAACCACTCTAGAGTTTGACTCCTTACCTGAGGCCTTTGCCTTGGTGTTAGATCTGGCAAAGAAAGTGCCCCCAAGTCAACCCTTGCTTATCCAACCTTACATCCCAGCCTCCTTGACCAAGCACCACAGACTGAACAACCAACTGTGTTTACTTAAGCTCTGGCCTATTTGGTAACACAAGACCTTGTATTTGCTTCACTCCCTCACTTCCCTTCCTCCCTCACTCTTACTTTCCTGGAACTCAAACTTCCTCTCCCACCCTCCCCAGTACCATGTAGCACACACACTTTACCTCAGGCTGAGTTTTTCAAGGGGAGCTGGCCTTGGGCAGGGATATTAATGACTAAAGATCCTTTCTGAGAGGAGGAGGGGCTGTATTCTTGGCCCTGGGTTGGGATGTGCCTATAAGAAGTCCATCTAGTCTAGGAATGAAAACAGAAAACCCAACTTTTATGGAAAGATATACAGTAAAGGGTTAGGAAGGGAAACATAAAGGCTAAGTAGACAGATATTTAATAGGATCAAAAATAGAATCCCTCCCTGAAATGACACATCACATTTTCCTTGAAAACAGCTTGGGGATAGTGCTGAGCTGAGGTGTCCCCAGGCTGCAAAGCGGGTAAAGGAGGAGGGTAAGCAATTGCACCAGGTACTTACTTGGTTCACAACCTGTAGTCCATTTCTGTTTTTTTCATGGTCTGTATGTTCCAGATCCTGCAAAGAGTAGGGGTGGGGGTGGGGGAGAAGAAACCAGTTTTGAAATTTTGAAAAGACTTGAGACTTCAGAAGAGCTACATTACAGGAAAAAAGAAGGTTCATAGGCAAAACCTGGTGACCACCACTGTCACAAGAGAGCTATGACATTAACATAGACCAGACACACGTGTGTTTCCACAGTGCCAGAAATTATTATTATTATTATTATTATTATTATTATTATTTTGCAGTACGGGGGATTGAACCCAGGGGCATTCTACCTCCGAGCTACACCCCCAGCCCTATTTTTTATTCTTTATTTTGAAACAGGGTCTCACTAAGTTGCGGAGGGCCTCACTAGGTAGCTGAGGCTGGCCGCGAACCCGGATCCTCCAGTCTCAGCCTCCCAAGTACTGGGATGACAAGCGTGCGCCACCACGCCCGGCTCCAGAAATTATTGAATAACAATATATTCACAAGCCACATCACTTTCATCAGTTGCAATTCACTGAGTACTCAGGGGTTACTTGATAGTCATAAGCCAGCCAATCACAGGTTCTTTTATTCCAATCTTAATTTCTCATATCTGTAACACTCAAGTCACACATCACACTTTTCATGATGACGTGTATAAGTTACAGAAAGGTTAAGAAAGGGGTAAGTGGCCACAGAGGTTCAGGAGGCTGAATTGAGAGCAAAGGCAGAGAGCAGAAACAAGTGCGAGAGTCGCTGCAGGTGGTCAGATGGGATTACTAACTGGCCCAAGAAGCAGGGAAGTTATTTTTGGCCCGGAGCCACATCAAGCAGGGAGACTGAAAGTCAGAAGTTCGTTGCCTGTTGACCTTGTCGGTGTGTGCCGCCACGACACTGTCTTAGGTGCTTCTCTTTTTATGCGTTTCAGGTGAGGGGGTTATATCTTGTGAGTTTGATAAGTTCCTGGGCCTGGTTTCTCGGCTATGGGTTGGATAGAACCATGCATCCATGCGCTTCTGATTTAATTCAGTAAGTTCACAGGGTTTTTGTTTGTTTTGTTTGGGGGGGTTGGTATTGGGGATGGAACCCAGAGGCATTCTACCTCCGAGCTACACCTCCAGCCCTTTTTAAATAGTTTTTGTTTTTATTATTTTGAAACTGGGTCTCACTAAGTTGCTGAGGCTGGATGCAAACTTGTGATCCTCCTGTCTCAGCCTCCCAAGTACCAGGATTACCATGCCCAGCTTGTTTTTTGTATTTTTGATGTGTGTGTGTGTGGTACTGGGGATTGAACCAGGGGCGTTTTACCACTTAGCTATATCCTCAGCCCTATTCGTTTTTTTATTTTGAGGCAGGGTCTTGCCAAGTTGCCAAGGCCTGGAACTTGTGATTCTCCTGCCTCAGCCTCCTGAGTAGCTGGGATTGCAGGCCTGCACAACCACACATGGAGGTGGTCATTTTTTATTGGCACATTTAATTTATTTACCAGTTTGTGCCTTGTGGTTGTGCTGTGAAGATAAGCAAGGTATACAGTCATTCTACCTTGGCCCTTGGACTCAAAATGGAGTAACTTGTGGTAAACTACTGCTTTATAAAACAGAATAGCTCAGAGCAGGTCGTGGCCTGCTTTCTACAACCACACCCAGGTTTTGTTATCATAGGTAGACTAGTTAGATACGAACAGGAATGGGAGAAAAGAGCAACTGTAAGAGTCACTAATTGGGAACTGACCCAGAGGTGCCAGCCTCCTTCCACATTCCAGAGAGAGGCCCAACACTCATTCCTGTGGATTTATGGACACACATCATGTTCCCAAGGTTACACATGGCTCACAAGCAGCTCTGAGGGTCAGTTGACTATTATATGACCTTCAGCTGGGGACACTAGCCCAGAAAGGACAAAATGACCCAGGTACGCAGGTGAACGCTCTCAAGTTTAGCACAGCTTAGCTGTGTGACTGCACCCAAAAGGGCAACGATTACAAGAAGCACTGAGCACAGAGAGGAGTGGCCACCCGCCACTCCAAGTCCCCCTCAGCCCTGCCACTACAAGCCTCACCCCACACTAACAGAAGGAAAAAGCTTGATCATTTGAGTGCATTTTGGCCCCAACTCATTCACCGCCCTTCTTTCTCTGGGTGTAATTCACTTTCTCTTGCCTTTCCCTCACCTTACATCCTGCCTTGAACACTCTCTGTCTTGGCTTCATTGTGCAGACTGCTGGGTCTACACTGGGGCAACTGCTCTAACCTTACACAGTTGGGCACCCAAGGGCTGAGGACCATAGCGCTCCTGCCACTGTCACCTCTCAACTGCTGCAACTGCTGGTAATAGTTTCTTTCTTTCTTGCTTGCTTGCTTGCTTGCTTGCTTGCTTGCTTTCTTGCTTTCTTGCTCTCTCACTCTCTCTCTCTCCTTCCTTCTTTCCTTCCTCCCTCCCTTCCTTCCTTCCTTCCTTCCTTTCTTCCTTCCTTCTTTTTCTTTTCTTTTTTGTATTGGGAAATGAACCCAGGGGCATTCTACCACTAAGCTACATCCTCAGCCCTTCTTAATTTGGGGGGGGTGGTACTGGGGATTGAACCCAGGGGTCTTCTACCTCCGGGCTACACTCCCAGCCTTATTTTATTTTTTTATTTGGAAACAGGGTCTTGCTAAGTTGCTGAGGATTTTGCTAAATTGCTGAGGCTGGCCTCAAACCTGCAATCCTCCTGTCTCAGCCTCCAAATTACTGGGATTATAGGCGTGCACCACTGTACCTGGCTAACAGTTTCTTAAGATGGCAATGCCTGTACTCTTAATACTTGGGAGGCTGAGACAGGAGGATCACAGGTTCAAGGTCAGCCTCAGCAACTTAGAGAGACTTTCAGCAACCTAGCCAGACCTTATTTCAAAAACCAAAAACAAAAAGGGCTGGGGGGGGGGCGGTGTAGCTCGGAGGTAGAACGCTGGGTTCAATCCCAGTAAAACACACACACACACACACACACACACACACACACGCACACAAGTTCAAAATCACAGACTTTCTTTTACACCCAAGTTCCAATACCCTTCTGAGATGGTTTATCAGTAAGAGCGGAGGGGCCTTGTAACAGTGTAACTGAATGCAATGGCTTCACCCCTTGGTGAGAGCAAAGCCAGCAAGTACAACTGGTAAAGAAAGATTTATTACTGGTAGCCAGTAAGGGGCACACTGGAGCTAATTATCAAAGCAAAGCAGTGTCTCCCTGAACAAAGAAAGCAAGGGCTTTTATTGGGAGAATTTATACATATTCATATAGGAAAGACTTGTCATCACATGTAAAGGTGGGCACAGTCCTAGTATCCTCAGTTCAGGGCAATACATTGCATGTTCAAAAACAAAACAAAAACAAAAAAGAAAAAAGGAGGCAGATGGGAATTACTCTTGGTAGAGAATTTAGTATTGTAATGAACGAAGTTTATCTAAGCAATTTTGGCTGGTTCCTTATTTCTCTGGAGGGTCATATCTTAAACAAGAAATAACTTTGAAGGAATGTTAACAGTCCTTTAAAGGAGCAGTAACTCCCCTACCCCTGCAAGCGTAGGCAATTGTTCCTATAAATCCGCACCTACCAGCTAACAGCAGTAGGCTGGCAACAAGGCATCATCATTCTCAGCAGGGGAACGAAAGGAAGATTTTGTGGTCAGAAGTTGGCTGACTTTAAAATGGCTGTTTGGGCTGGGCATGCTGGTACATGCCTGTAATCCCAGCAACCCGGGGGGTGAGGCGGGGGACCATAAATCGAGTGAGACCTTGTCTCAAAATAAAAAGTCTGGAGATGTAGCTTGTGGTAAAGTACTTGCCTGGCATATGTGAGTACCTGGGTTCAATTCTCAGTACTGAAAAACAAACAACCCCCCACCACTGTTTGGAAGGAGTGAAACCAAACAAAGGAAAACCTGAAAAAGACTTCTAGCTTCACTTGTCTTTAGTTTCTTGCTTTTATCACCAATTTTAGAGGTCACATAGCTAAGCAGTATCCCCCATTAGCTTGCTGTAGACAACACCTCTGACATACGGGTCATGATGCTAATCATGTAGGATAGAGGAAATAAGTAGGTAGAAAGGAGACTGGAAGCCGGGCGTGGTGGCGCACGCTTGTAATCCCAGTACTTTGGGAGGCGGAGACTGGAGGATCCGGGTTCGCGGCCAGCCTCAGCTCTCGCTCTCTCTCTCTCT
>PVJS01046551.1:0-15777 GCA_004027185.1 Glis glis
TGGAGTGGAATGGAATGGAATGGAATGGAATGGAGTGGAGTGGAGTGGAGTGGAGTGGAGTGGAATGGAATGGAGTGGAGTGGAGTGGAGTGGAGTGGAGTGGAGTGGAGTGGAATGGAATGGAATCAATTGGAATGGAATGGAATCAAATGGAGTGGAATGTTCAAGGACAATGTAAAAGTGCTTCCTTGTGCAGCTGTCTTGAGTTCATCACAATAAATCAAGGGACTAAAGCTCCCTTCATCTCCCTGAGACAAGCAAAGGAGGAAGCACCCCAAGCTAGAATAGCTGGTCAGCACCCACAAACTTAGCTACCCTCTCACTGTGGTCCGAGGCAGACCTGCACATCAATGAGTTCATGACTCCAGCCCTCACGGTAACCTTGGAGACCGAGATCCAGACCAACCTCTGAGGAAGACGCTTTGAGTACGAGGCCCTTCCTGCCAATCTTTTTTATTTTATTTTATTTTTAGTTACTAGGGATTGAACCCAGCAGTGCTCTACCTCCAAACTATCTTCCCAACCATTTTTACTTTGAAACAGGGTTTGGCTAATTTGCTGAGCCTCCTGTCTCAGTCTCCCAACTACTGGGATTCCAGACATGTGCCACTGTGCCTGACTCCTGCTAGTCTTGTGAGCAACATTTTCCCTGTCCCTTCTCTTATCCAATCTCCACTCCTGCAGTCCTTCCAGCCCTATCTTCCTGTCTCTGTTCCCAAAGACACCATACTGTCATGTTCAACGATGCCCTCAAATCCCATTGGACGTGAGCCTATTCTCTGCTCCAACCATCTGGGTGGAACAGAGACTTACTCTTGGTTTCTGCTCACCCAGCCCAGAATGTGGCACAGAGCAGGCATTCAATATATGCTCAATGAATGATGTAATAACCCAAATGCTACCGAAAGGCTATTGGGCTCTGAGGGATGGAATGGCGGGAAGTAATAAGGGGAGGGGGAATAGCAGAAAGGAGGAAAATGAAGAGGAGAGAAGAACCCACTCGTGTCCTCTTGCTGCTACAAGGCACCCTTTCCCCAAGTCCCCAAAGCCCCCACCACCACCGTAAAGAAAGACAAGAGAATTGTCCCTTTAATGGCCCACATTTATCTTTAGCTCAAAGTGATGTGACTATGCTACCTC
The DNA here is from genome assembly GCA_004027185.1 of Glis glis. Lineage (NCBI taxonomy): Eukaryota > Metazoa > Chordata > Mammalia > Rodentia > Gliridae > Glis > Glis glis. The sequence goes on from PVJS01046551.1 coordinate 1,141, forward strand.
TAAGGAGGCCCTGGATATTTATTCCAACCTAATTTCACTCCCATACACAATATAATTTTCCCTGGCCTGATCCCCAGGAACCGGCTGGCTTTTTCACAGTAACAACAATTTTCTTTGATATAGAACCTTCTAGTATTGTCATCTGACAAAGGAGGATTTAATGTTCCCTCAGTTCCAGAGTGTCTCGGGCTCTAAAGCACATTCAAGGACGGAAGCATTTTGTGTCCTCAGCACATAATGAGCCTGCAGGGTACAGGACAGCTGGGGTTCTGGACAAGTGCACACTCCCTCCCAGAATGCAGTGCACCTCCAGACTTCCTCGCACACCACAAAGTGAGGTACAACCAAGATGATCTTTTGAGAGGAGGAAACTGCTGTGATTTCCATTCCTCCTCCCACAGGGCATGTCCCTTGGTGGTCATCTCATTCTTTCAGCTGGGGGGGGGGGGAACCAGGTTGGGAATGGAGAGAGTAGATGAAGGGAAATATTTCAGCTAACAGGAAGAGGAAAAGGAAAGCCAACCCATTCACCCCAGGGGGACTGATGGGACACGAGGTCATGATGCACACACGTCCTGACCTCCATTCCCCAGGTGGGAGCCCTCAAAGGAGGGAGGGGACACGTGAGACAGGCTGAGGAGGAAAGCCAGGCAGAGAAAGAGCTTCCTGCTCACTAGACACTCGGAATCAGAAAAGACTGTACCACCCCATGCCAACCTTGGTGACCATAGCAGTCCAATGGGGACATGTAAGAACGGGCAGAAGGATAGCCCGAGTTGAGCTTCTCAGACCCTCCCTCAACTCCTATGTCACAGAGAAAGGATCTGCCAGTTGCTGGTGCCCTGTGGAAGGACCCAGAAGCAGCCGAGGGACTGAAGGGTGAGGGCCAGGTGCTTGGTGTGGCTTGAGGAATCCTGAGAGTCACAGCCTGTAGGAGAGATGTCCTGGACCAGCAATCCTGAGACCTGGGCCCCAGGAGAAACTGAGGGTCCATGCTAAAGACGAGCTGTGACAGCCAGGGCACCCCTGGCATGGCCAAGCTGAGAGCAGAGGACCATGGATTCAGAGCTGTGAACCTCAGCACCGCCTACAGCAGGCCATCTTGCAACCAGGGACAATGGTAGGGGACAACATTTCAGCCACACGAGAGTCCCACGTGCATGAGCCGCCATCTTCCCTTCCCCTCCCAGGTCACCATGAGCTCAGATCCTGTGCCACCCACCCCAAGCTCTCTTGGAGAAAAACAGGAATGAGGGAAGAAATCTGAAACAATAGAATTTTACCCCCAAAGAGACCTTTCACAACTTACCGAGGCCCTCCGCAACTTAGTGAGACCCTATTTCAAAAAAAAATATAAGGCTGGGAGGTATAGCTCAGAGGTAGAATGCCCCTGAGTTCCATCCCCAGTACCACACAAAGAAGAAAGAGGAGGAGGAGTTGTTTAAATTATTCAGTCAGATCTGATTGTATTTTTCTCTGATACCTAGCTAAGTGGGGACTACCAAGGAAGAGCAGATCTGTTAGGAGACAAAAAAGAAACCAAAAAAAAACAACTACATTTTCTTTGCACATCAATACACAGTGTGTAAATGTACCCACACTGACTTTCATCTGACTTCATGATGAAAATACCGTATATGAAAAACAATGTTGGCAAGCCATCCCATAATGGCACTGCCTGATGCTTGCTGCCATCAGAGGAGAAGGTGGCTGAGGGAGGGTCCTTGGTGAGCCACGGGTTCCTAGCTGCACAGGATCGAGGTGAACAGGTAGTGCTCCTCCAACCTGAGTGCCAGCGCTGCTCTGGCAGCCATGTGATGCGGACAGGTAGACCACGAGTGGCCAGGAGCCAGACACTTGGAGCGACGTTCTTTGCTAGGGGTGTAGTCTCCAGCCTGGATCTAGATCCCAACATCTGTCCCCTCTTACCCTACCATGATCTCCCTTTAAGAAGCAGTCAGATGACAGTTATAAATATGTGTGTGCATACGTGTGTGTGCGTGTGTGTGTGTGTGTGTGTGTGTCACAGAAAGAGAGAGAGAGAGGTTCCACACTACTACTCATTGAGTATCTCTTATCTGAAATGCTTGGGACCTGAAGTATTTTCGATTTTGGAATTTTTTTCCAGAGTTTGGTATATCTGCATTTACAGAATGAAATATCATGAAGATAGGACTCGAGTCTAAACGTGAAATTCATTCCTGTTTCATATATACCTTATGCATATGGCATGAAGGTAAACTTATTCATTGTCTTTAATAACTTAGTGCAGGGTGTAGAATTTTCACTAATTGTCTACTTGTGTCGCATCATGTCAGTGGTTCAGAAGGTTTTAGATTTTGGAGCATTTCAGATTTGGGATTTTCAGATTAAGAAGGCTTAATCTTTAGTAGTGTGGTGGGAAAACTAAAAACAAAGCCAAGCAAACAAACAAAAGGCATTGCCCTAGCCAGCCATTATGGCATACACCTATCATCCTAATAGTTGGGAGGCTAAGACAGGAAGATCACAGGTTCAAGGCCAGCCTCAGCAGCAGAGCAAGACTCTCAGCCACCTACCAAGACCCTCTTTCAGAACAGCAAAAAATAAAACGGGCTGGATGTGTAGCTCGGAGGTAGAATGCCCCTGGGTTCAATGCCCAGTACCACAAAAAACAAAGACAAACCATTGCCCTATTTTTATGCAGAGATTCAATACATTAATACGTGGATATTAGGAGCTGCCCAACCATCAGAGTAGACGCCTAGAACTATTTCCCTAAAATTCAGAGGGAGCCATCTCCTCCCTGCCCACGGGCCCCTCCCCTGCCACAGCTCTTAGGGCCCAAGGAAGGCAGAGCCCACCCAAAGTAGAATTACATCTTTTGTAACACTTTTTTTTTTGTTTTTAATTTTCTGCCAACGGAGCCCTCCACTTTATAACGTGTGAATCCACTGCTCAACTCCTGGACAAGTTTTCAGCAACACATTATGTACAAATTAAAAGACTGTCTGATTGATCTCTTTTTACCCCATTTTGTTCCTTGGATTTCTTTCTTTGTTTTTGCAGAATTTCTCCAGAATAGGTGTCAATTTACTTTGTAAACACTGCGCTTAATTGTTTGTAAGACTGCCGAATAACTGGCACAAAGTGAAGTTATTTTAGACAAGAACAAACAATTTGAATATGGCATTTAGTGGGGAACCGAGAACAAAGGACGGAGTTTTATTTAAAGAACAAGTCAATCACACCAAGAGAAAGACGGTGCACGGGCTCCTTCCGCGTGCAGCACCGCAAAGCCCCAAGTTGCGCCGTTTTAAAACGTGTGAAGATATTCAGTACAAAAGGCCGGGTTTTGAACATCGATAAAAGAAATTCTGGAAGATCAACTGTGGTTCACAAAGAAACAAAAGCCTTAGCTACCGAGGAAGGGATTGTGTCTTATGCAACCCAGCACTCAAAGATGACAGGGTCTGCTTTTACAGCGGGCAGAGAATCCGGCAATTGACATGGGAGTTCTATGCAAACTGACTTAACCCACACTCCATCAAATATGTTAAATGCAACGGACAAGGAAGAGGAAATGTTGGCAACGCGAGACCACAGTTGCACAAAGACGGCGCTCTTCAGATAATCTGCCTTCAATCCCCACTTCTCACATCAAGAGACTCCATTTTTTTTCTTCTGTGCTTTTACTGAGAACAAGGCTCAAAGTCAGTGGTCAGCAAACGTTTTTCTGTCAAGAGCCAGATGGTAAATATTTTAGGTTTTGTGGGCCTCTTGGTCTCTGTCCCAGCTATTCAGCTTGGCCTCTATTGCAGGAGAGGGGACCCCCCATGGAGGACGCATAAACAAAGGGGCGTGGCTAGGTTTCCCTGAAACTTTGTGGACAATGATATTTATGTCATCTTCCTGTGTCATGGAATATTCTTTTGATTTTTTTCAGCCATTTAAAATGTAAAACTTGAGCCGGGCATGGTGGCATACACTTATAATCCCAGTACTTGGGAGGCTGAGACAGGAGGATCTAGGTTCGTGGCCAGCCTCAGCTACTTAGTGAGGTCCTCTGTAACTTAGTGAGACCCTGTTTCAAAATAAAGAATAAAAAATAGGGCTGGGGGTGTAGCTTGGAGGTAGAATGCCCCTGGGTTCAATGCCCAGTGCCAATAAAATAAAATAATAAATAAAATAAAAATAATAAAATAAAAACTTATATCTAGCAGATGGGCCACACGGAATCAGGCAGTGGGCTGCGGATTACCCACTCTTGCTCTACGACCCACAGAGCCTACAATGACTGGTATGTAATATACACACTCAGGACTACACCCAAGCACATGTTCCAGAAAGACAGATGCCTACAGATGTGGAGAAGCTGATGCAGTATCCACGGGAACTCAGAGCAGTAAAGTAGGATAGAAGGGGAACAAACCACAAATAGAAAAGAGAGCTATATGCCAGGTGCAGTGGTACACTCCTGTAATCCCAGGACTTGGGAGGCTGAGTCAGGAGGATTGCAGGTTTGAGGCCAGCCTCGGCAACTTAGTGAGAACCTTAGTGACTTAGTAAGACCCTGTTTCAAAAATAAAAAGGGCTAGGGGTGTGGCTCAAATGTAGAATGTCCTCATGTTCAATCCCCAGTATTAAAAACAGAAATGTGGTAAAACTTCCACGAATTGGTCCTAGACATGGGAAAGCGAGTGTGCCAGGGGAGGGTGGCGCAGAGCAGCTCTTCTCCCATTACTTAGACTTGACCAAAGGTGGGGCTGCAGGAAAATCCCAAATGAGAAAGCGTGGTCCTGCTTTTGTGAACGGAAGACCGAAGACGGAAGGAGAAGAGGGGGCCATAGAAATAATGAGGACATTGATGGGTCCTGTCATGGAGTCTTCCTATGAAAGGCATTGTTCTCAATATGATATCTGCACGCCTTCCACTGCTAAATCCTCACAACAGCCCAGTGAGGCATTATTATTAATCCCACCTCACAGATGAGGAAGCTGAGACTTTGAGATAATCAGCAATTTGTCCCAGGTATGGATGGACGGATAGACTGACAAATATGATTGATTGATTGATTGATTGATTGATAGCTAGATGATAGAAAGATAGATGATAGGGATGGTAGAAATCAGTAGACAGGTGATACATAGATATGACAGCTAGAGATTAAACAGATAACAAGATAGTTAGACATCAGACAGAGAACAGATAAGTAGACAGACACAGATTAGATAGCGCTCCACCTCTAAACCTAATTCCACACCACACTGCCTCTGCGCAGGGGACAGGAGAGTCCCACAAGCCGCTGGGACACAAAACAAGAACCGAAGAAGTGTGCAGCGGCAGGAGCTCCCTTCGTTTTTAAGCAGCCATGAGCCGATTCCCTCTATTCTTCCAAGAGGTCGGCGCGAGCAGAGGTTTCCTGAAGGAGATGAGTTTGAAGTGGTTTTGAAACGACCGAACAACTAAATATTGAAACATGCACACGACTGCAGGAAGCATTGAACGAACGTGGAAGAGCTGGAACCCGGAAAAACAAAGATGCAGAGGGGCTCTGCAAGCGTGACGGCGATTTGAAGAGCTAGACGCGTGTGCTCTCAGATCTGACGTAAGGACAGAGTTTCAAAAACACAGGTTCTACAAACCGCCTCTCTTTGATATCCGGAGGAGCTGGCTCGTGGGGAAAGCAGAGTCGGTGGTACTGGGAGCACCTTCCCCAGCTGGAGCCGGCCTGCGGGGGAGCCGGTAAGCCCAGGAGCTACAGGTTCCATGCCCGACTACTCAAGGGCTTGCTGGAAGGGTAGCAACTGGCACCAAACCACACACAAGGAAAGCGTTATTCACAAGTCTCGATTCGCAGACCCCAAAATAAAAGCAGCTTTGTAAAAGTGGACAACTAGCCCCACTTTGATTCTGAGTCGGCAGAACTATTCCTACAACCACATGCATTGCTGTGGACTGAAACCTTCTGCTACCTGCCCCTTCTCTCTTAAAACAGCATCTTTTTTTCCTGCTCTGTGCAGATGGACTCATCTCATTCAGATCTATTCCATGGGTTCTGAGAAAGAAAAGATGCAAAAGCACCTTTCTACAGGTGTGGTGGTGCACGCTTGTAATCCCAGTACTTGGGAGGCTGAGACAGGAGGAATGCAGGTTCGAGGCCAGCCTCAGCAACTTCACAAGCAAGGCCCTCAGCAATTTAGCGAGACCCTATTTCAAAATTTTAAAAATAAGTAAGATAGGACTGCGGGTGTAGCTCAAAGGTAGAATGCCCCCGGTTCAATCCCCAGTAATACACACACACACACACACACACACACACACAGCTCCTTTCTTTTGAAACACATTAAAATTCTTCTGTGCTTCCTGGGGGTGTAGTTACCCACCTGTATGTGTCTGTCAACACACAGGGACTTGTACGCCCAAAGTGGGTTTGACTATATGCAAATTACATCTCCATTTAAGTGAGAGTTAAAAAAAAGGAAATGTTGCAACCTCTCCCTGGTCATGGAAAGCTTTAAAAAACAAGTGTCTATCATCCCCGCGTGCCTGCCTGACTTTCCGAGGCGCGCCAATTAAAGAGCTCATTTCCGGATGACTGACAAGTCGCATTTGAGTTACTGAACTAGTTCTGGTTTGGGGACTGGTGGGTTCGACACATCAAGCTGTGACTCTGTTTAACCCAAGTGTTCCCCCGAGGCTCTCCTGGGCCGTCTCTCTCCTCCAAGCTGCAATTGAGGCTTTGCGAGTAGCCCTATAAACACGCTAATGAATGAATGGACAACTAATTACCTTGTAAATATGCATGGATACGCACAAGCTCAGATTCCTCAGCAGTAAGCCAAATGTCTGGGCGCCCTCTTGCTACTTATTTGTGCATGAGAAAATGTGCGAACCACCACAGCAGAGGCTGGGGCTTCTGCTCAGAGGCAAATCGCTCAATGTGTTCAGAAAAATAACATCTTAGAGTAGGACACTTTATTTTATAATTTTTTGTATATGTGTGAGATACTGGGGATTGAACCAAGAGGCATTCTACCTCGGAGCGACACCCCCAGCCCTATTTTATTATTTTTATTTTGAAACAGGGCCTCACTAAGTTGCGGAGGGCCTCACTAAGTTGACGAGGCTGGCTGCGAACCTGCGATCCTCCTGTCTTGGCCTCCCAAGTACTGGGATTACAAGTGTGTGCCACGACGCTCAGCTTGGGGTAGGGCACTTGAAAAGGCAGCTCTTTTAGCCAGGTGCAGTGGCCCTGCATGTCCGTAATCCCAGTACTTGGGAGGCTGAGACAGGAGGATCACAAGTTCAAGACTAGCCAGGGCAACTTAGCAAGACCTTGTCTCAAAATTAAAAAAAATTAACTGCTGGGGTGTAATTCACTGGTAGAGCACCCCTGGGTTCAATATCCAGTGCCACTAAATAAATAAATGGCAGGTTTTTTAATAAAAATAAAAGACAAATTCAGCCAGGAAGGATTAGCCTTGAGAGTTTTCATACCACAACAATCAGTGCTGATCTCGTTGTTAAAATCTTCTGGCCAGGTAACTTTTTTTTATTTTAAAATCATTTTTTAAATACGCAAGGGTTTTCCCCTCTGTTTTTCAATTGCAATCTCTTTGACTCTCCCAAGATTTGAGGGTTTAAAAGTCCTGAAGGACCCCTCTGTTTCCATCCCCACAAGGTCAGCGTCACGCTACAAAAGCCCATGTCCCAGGTGGACTAGGTTGGTCCCTGGAAATGGCATTCCTGCCACAGCCTGGGCGGCGAATGGTGCACCTGGCAGGCATCTGCACACTCATCTCAGGCCAGAGAATCACCAGGTGGGTGAGCTGAGGAGGTGAGTCTGCTCAGAGCAGAAATGGGGCCCATGAAGTAAAGAGAAATCCTACAACCACCCATTGGAAATCAAGCAAAATGTGAGCAAGTGAATGTAGCTTCCGAAACCCTCGATTTAACTCATCTGTCACATGGAACAAACATAGGCTCCCTTGCAGGGCTATTAAAAAGATTAAATTCACGGGGTATGGAGGTACATGTCTGTAATCCTAGTACTTGGGAGGCTGAGACAGGAGGATCACAGGTTCGAGGCCAGACTCAGCAACTTGGTGAGACCCTCAGTAATTTAGCAAGCCCCTGTTTCAAAATAAAAAATCAAAAGGGCTGGGAGTATAATTCGGAGGTCGAATGTTCCTGTGTTCAATCCCCAATACAAAAAAAGATTAAATTAAATAATGCATATGATGTACTTACTTTGGTGTCAAGATTTATCACTCTGAGTAGTGTTCATGAGACCCAAAAGAACAGTCAACTAATTTTGTTTCTATAGACTTTAGGATGTTTCCCTAAATATCAGCTGAGCTGGTGCTCAGCTCAGTACTGAGACAGCATGCTGAACGCAGGACCAGAGATGGCCAGCCGAAGCTAGCCTCCATCAGGGACCCTTGGGAGCCCCCTCTTTCCAATCTTATTTAATTTTCACCTGTCTATGTCCAAGCCTGACCCCAAGGAAGAAACTGTTCTGAACAGAGGGCAATGCTGCTTGGTCCCCAATGGACGAAAGAGGAACTGGAGAGTTCCCCAGGATGGCGCTCCCCGTCTCATGTCCCACGGAGTATAAAGCATGCAGGACGCCCCTCAGCCACAGGAACTCAAGGTCAAATAAGGGTTTTGGGTTTTTTGTTGTGTTTTTGTTTTGTTTTGTTTTGTTTTGTTTGCGGTACCAGGGATTGAACCCAGGGGCGTTCTACCTCCGCGCTACGCCCCCGGCCCTATTTTTTATCCTTTATTTTGAAACCGGGTCTCACGAAGTTGCGGAGGGCCTCACTAAGGAGAGAGAGAGAGAGAGAGAACAGACAGACAGACAGACAGACAGAGAGCTGAGGCTGGCCGCGAACCCGGATCCTCCGGTCTCCGCCTCCCAAAGTACTGGGATTACAAGCTTGCGCCACCACGCCGGGCCTCAAGGTCAGATAAGTTTAAGAAACATTCAATTCCACAGAAGCAAATGGGTCTCTTTCCTGCCAAACATCCCAATGCTAGGATTCATTGTGAAGTTCCTGTGAATCGAACGCTCATAAATATCATGTGTTAGGAACTTTTAAAATCATAGATTAATGGACAGAAAGCACCTTATGTACCATCTACTCGAATCCCTTCCTCAGCACATTAATTTCTTTGGTTACAATTTCAAGTGGGTGACTCCGAACCCAGTTCAGGTCGAGCATCCCTAATCTGAAAATCTAAAATCCAACACGTTCCAAAATCTGAATTTTGAGTGCTGACATGACTTCACCAGTAGAAAATTCCTCCTGGGATGCTTTGTTTAATGCACAAAAAAAGTCAACATATTATATAAAATTATACTCAGAGCCAGGCATGGTGGCATATACCTGTAATCCTAGTACTTAGGAGGCTGAGACATGAGGGTCACAGGTTTGAGGCCAGCCTTAGCAACTCAGGTCCCTCAGCAACTTAGCAAGACCTGTTTCAAAATGAAAAACAAAAAGTAGGCTGGGGTGTAGCTCAGAGGTAGAATGCCCCTGGATTCAACTCCCAGTAGCCAAAATAAAAAGAAAAGGACACTCTAGCTATGTCTATAAGATATATGAAACATAGCCGGGCATGGTGGCACATGCTTGAAATCCCAGTACTTGGGAGACTGAGACTGGAGGATCGCAGGTTCGCGGTCAGCCTCAGCTACTTAGTGTGGCCCTCCGCAACTTAGTGAGACCCGGTTTCAAAATAAAGAATAAAAAATAGGGCTGGGGGTGTTGCTCGGAGGTAGAGTGCCCCTGGGTTCAATCCCCAGTACTGGGAAAAAAAAAAGATCCATGAAACATTAATAAATTTCATGTTTGGACTTGGGTCTCATCCCTAAGATATCTTGCCTAGATGCAAATATTCCAAATTCTGAAACCCAAAACACTTCTCATCCCAAGAATTCCAGATAAGGGCTCCATCTGCACTTCACCATGAGGGACATTTTATTTTGAATGTTAATGCAATGACATGAAAGTTCTTCCTGTGTCGAAACAGCTTCTGTCTCTTCTGAACCCTCTACCCATACTGGACTTTTGCCCTTCGGGAGCAGCCCAGCCTGCAACTAACCCCACTTTCCAGTCACATTTCTTCCAGGACTTGAAATTCCAAAGTTTTCTCTTCTGGGGCTCAACAACTTTTCATTCAACTTTTAAGTTCAATCATTATGTGAATTTCTAGATGAATCATGATGCTTGTCAACAACTCTTAGATGTACTCCAGTTTTACCAATGTACTTGCAAAAATTCCTAGATGAGGACTGACCTGATCAGTCCACAGTACATTGAGAATGTCACCTCCCTGGCTTTGGCCATTGTACATCTCTTAATATAATCAAAGCTTACCGTCACTCTTCTAGAAGCCACAGAGTGCATGAGATCAATTCAAATCCTCATATATTTTTATAGGAACATCTGCTCTTAAACCACAGCTCCCATAGCCTGTGCTCCTGCCGTTGCACTTGGTACCTGAAGGCTGAAATGTGCATTTATCCCTTATCATTTTAACTCAGCCTGCTGGCCAGGTGCGATTTTTCTTTCCCAGCACTGATAGCCCACGTATTAGTGACTCTCCCAGCTCGCATACTAGAATATTATGGCTTCTATCTTTTCATCTAAGCTATTGGTTTAAAATTTAAAAAATGTAACAGGATCTGACTTAAAATTAATAAATATAAAGGCCTGTTATGGTTTGTACCTGGAATGTCCCATGAAAGGCTCATGTGTTGGAGGCAGTGTAGCCATGTCCAGAGGTGTCCTTTGAGGAAGCGACTGGATCACGAGGGATCTGGCCTCGTCCATGGGTTAGTCCACCAATGGCTGAACAGACTACTGGGAGGCAAGACCTGGTTGGAGGAAGTGGGTCACTAGGGACGTACCTGGAAGAATTTATCTTCTCTCTGGTCCCTTCATCCTTCTCCTCCTCCTCCTCTCTTTCTCTTTCTCTCTCTGTTTCCCAGCTACCATGAGCTGAGCAGCTGTCCTCCACCATGATGTTCTGCCTCACCTCAGGCCCAAAGCCATGGAGCCAGCCAACCATGGACTGGACCTCGGAAACCGTGAGCCAAAATAAATCTTTCCTCCTCTAAGTTGTTCTTGCCAGGTATTTTGATCACAGTGATGTAGGGCCTCTAAGTCTGGGGTGATTAGAAAATAAGGGCAATTCTCTCAGGTTAATAAAATATGCTGAGAGTGATTATTCCACAAACTGCATTCTATCAGTCAGCCCATGTTTCTCTGATTTGTCTTCAAAGATATATAAGTGATTGTGTCAACATCCCACAATTGCAAAATCCAGGTTCCTCCATTAATCCGCCAATAGAGCACTTTTACTAAAAGGAAAATGATTAATTTGGCAAGATATATTTTTAGAAAACCACACCGGCTCCTGGAAACCTTATGAGCTCCTTTGCTGAAGGCTTATCATCATGAAGATAAGAATAACAGAGTTCCCACCATGGATTGTTTTATTCTGTTTTTGCTTGTTTGTTTTTGTTTTTGTTTTTGTTTTTGTGGTGGTGCTGCTGGGGATTGAACCCAGGGGCATTCTACACCCCCAGTCCCATCCTATTTTATTTTTTATTTGAAAGGGTCTCGCTAAGTGGTAGAGAGCCTTGCTAAGTTGCTGAGGCGGGCCTTGAACCTGCAATCATCCTGTCTCAGCCTCCCAAGTACTGGGATTACAGGTGTGCAACACCACACCTGGCTTCATCATGGGTTTTGAATTCAAATTCCATCACCATCAATTACTATCCTGCATGCCGTCGGGAAAATTGATTAACATTTCTAAGCCAATTATAAAAGAGTTTTAGAGTAAAAGAGTTGCATACATAAACTGCTTAGTACTGTTGAGGACAGAGAAAATATTCAGAAAATTGTTCTTATTTTTAAAACCAGGCTTCCTGGATTGGGGCTAGATGTCCATATGGTTTCCTTCTGGAAATTGGGTCTGTCTCATGCCTGGTGTCACAGAAACAGTCTTGAGGTGGGCCTTCTGTGCACAGGAGTTATTAAATAAGAACTCTCTGGAGAAGGGGCAGGAGGGGAGCAGGATGGAGCGGAAGAAGGAGCCAGCAAGAATGTGGTTTCAGGCCAAGCCCAGTTTCATCCCCATCCCAGGGGGCATGACTTGCCTGACAGTGGTCTAGTCTATCCCGCTCTGCAGAAAGCAAAGAAGGCTTTTGTGAGCTCCCTCCCTCTCTGCTCAGGTGGGTTGTGACTACAGGATTCCAGGGCTGCAAGTTGAGAGGTACAACTCCCAACACCTCCTGGTAAAGCCATTCTCACCCAAGGCCAATCTTCTGAAGAAGGTTCTAGAAATGAGCAGTAGACACCTGAGCAGCAGCTGCAGGACCTGTCCCAACTGGTAAAACGGACCCCAGGGAGCTGAGCAGCACATCATAGCCTCTATCTGCCAGGGAGCCAGGCCAGTTACTCTCCATCAGAACCTGGGACCCATCGCCCAGGTGACCCCTGAGGAAACACAGAGGAAGCTCCATGCCACCGCCATGATCTTATCCTTTCTTCTTTTTTTTTTCCTCCTTCAAAACTTTCCCTTTATTGAAATATATTGTGATTAAGCACAATTACAAAAGACCACAATATCTCTACTTCCGAGTTACAGTCTGTCTTATTGCTGTCAAAACATGGTTACAAACTGGTTTTTTTTTCTTTCCCTACAAAGAGCTCAAACGTGGATTAAAACATGGAACTCACTACAGAGGGGGGACATTAACCAGGAGACACAGCACAGAGCGAAGCCTTCCATGGGACGCGGGGCATGAGAGAACCAAGTGCCCGGGCGAGCGTTCCACCAGCAGGGCGGCCACAGCTTAGAGGCTCCTAACACTTATCTTAGGACCATTCCACCATCGAATTACAGAAGGAGGGAAAACACAACAACAGCACCCTCCCGCAGTTCTCTATGTGGTGCTGGGTACTCTATGCCCTTGAAAGGCAGACTGTGACACTCGGCAGCTGGGAAATTCTGTCTAGATTCCAGCTCCTTTAGCCCTTTTTTAAATTAATTAATTTTTTTTTTTTTTAGTACTGAGGATTGAACCCAAGGGCATTCTACCTGCCAGCTACACAACCAGCCCCATTTTTTATTTATTTTATTTACTTATTTATTTATTTATTTATTTATTTATTTTGCAGTAGTGGGGATTGAACCCAGGGACATTCTACCTTTGAGCTACACCCCCAGCCTTATTTTTTATTCTTTATTTTGAAACAGAGTCTCATTAATTTGCAAAGGGCCTCACTAAGTAGCTGAGGCTGGCCTTGAACCAGGATCCTCCTGTCTCAGCCTCCCAAGTATTGGGATTACAAGCATGTGCCACCACACCTGGCTTATTTATTTTATTTAGAAACAGGGTCTTGCTAAGTTGCTGAGGCTGGCTTCAAACCTGCGATCCTCCTGTCTCAGCCTCCCAAGTACTGGGATTACAGGTGTGTCACTGTGCATGGCCTCTTTAGCCTCTTTAAGTCTCTATTTTCTCATTTGCTAAATGGGTGAAATAATATCTTCAAAGGTTACAGGTAGGACTTTAAATAAAATGATATTTTAAAACAGCTTGACACAGCGCTTGGTACATGCTAAGCTTTCAAAATACAGCATATGTTTGGGTTTTTTTTTTCAATTCCTTCAAAAAGTATCTTCAGAGGGACTAAGAAGTTAAAAGTTGAAGAACTACTGAAATCTTGTGATAGTGGGCTTTTACGATCATACCAAAATTTATCTACATACGGACTAAAGTGATATATCTTGCACTAGAATTTGACACTAAAGGGACATCTCTTTCTTCTAAATGTGGGGGCAATATCACCTACAGATCTGTGTCCCTCAAATTCTCACTCACACCATCTTCTTCCATGGTGTTTCCATTTTTGGAATTCATAGGGGCAGTTTTGACGGTCACAGTGATGCGGGAAATAGGATTTTTACTGGCGAAGTTGAGGGATGCTAAACTTCAAACAATATTTTATAATGAGGAACTGTCCCACCCACCTGCCTCCTGCGTGACTTCCCAACATGCCACCGACATGCACAAAGGTCACAATCAATCATTATCTGAGCCTATAATTGAAATACTTTTACATATAAGCCAACCATTCAATGCTCAATGTGAATATAAATTGATCTTTCAGGAATGCAATTCTCAGGTACATCAAGGGACAAGAGTAGGTTGTTCTGTTCTAGAATCTACCAAGTTATTCACCATGTTAGAAAATCACGACAAGACAGCTTAATGAAACCTACTCGCCAATACAACACACCTTCGTCAGTCTACATCTGCGGCTGACCCGCTCCTGGTGAGTCCGCACTTAGGTGCAGGCATGTGACATCTTCATTTCATTTTCTAGTGTAGTTGAACTAAGAAGTTTCATGTTGAAATGACTATTTCAGTATAAATTGTTTATAGGTGTAGGCATATGACTTCACTACATTTTCTAGTGTAGTTGTACTAAGAATTTTTTCTTTTTTTTTTTTTTTGCGGTACCGGGGATTGAACCCAGGGGCGTTCTACCTCCACGCTACACCCCGGCCCTATTTTTTTATACTTTATTTTGAAACCGGGTCTCACGAAGTTGCAGAGGGCCTAACTAGGTAGAGAG
>PVJS01046552.1:0-15777 GCA_004027185.1 Glis glis
CAGAGGATACACACGGCTATGGATGGCTTGCTCTGCTCCCCATATGACTTCTCCCTGTGCCATTCCAAGAACTCACTGTTTTTTTTTTTTTTTTTTTTTTTGCGGTACCGGGGATTGAACACAGGAGCGTTCTACCTCCGCGCTACACCCCCGGCCCTATTTTTGTTTTATACTTTATTTTGAAACCGGGTCTCACGAAGTTGCAGAGGGGCCTCACTAGGTAGAGAGAGAGAGAGAGAGAGAGAGACAGAGCGAGCGAGCAAGCTGAGGCTGGCCGCGAACCCGGATCCTCCGGTCTCTGCCTCCCAAAGTACTGGGATTACCAGCGTGCGCCACCACGCCCGGCTCATTGTTTTCAAGGGTTGCAGTGAGAGTAAGATGCTTCCTTAAACACACAAGCAGTGTAATAGTGGGCCCCTAAAACAGGGGCAGTCTGTGTGACACTGGTGAGTTCCTGAGCTACTTGAGAGCAATGGGATCACTGAGTTGCCCTTTCTGTCTATAAGGTTGGTTGTATAAAGGCCACATATTTAGGAGTCTCTGGCAGAGTGGGGTCCAGTTTTGGGTTCTTATTCTGAGGATCCCTGCATCAACTATAAGGCAAGTTAGAATTCTATGTTAACTCTCTTTGGATGCACCACAGGGACTCAATGTCTTGGAATTGGTTTGGTTTCCTAGATATTCTCCAAACTAAGAAATGATGGCTGAATGCATTGTAATTAAAATAGAGTCCCTGGGCCTCCACCTGTTTCCTCTTTCCATCGCTGCCTCTACATGGGAATCCATGGCCTGCTTGGTTAGGGTCTGCTTGAACTTTCCTTTAGAACCTCATTCAATTAATTCAGCACTTGCATGGATCAAGAAAATTGAGATTGGAAAAGACTAAACTGGAAACCAAAAACAAAAACAATCAAGATGATAAAGAATGAAAACTTAGTTACCGTCCATTCTTAAGGAGTTTAGGGGTTAGACTCAGAGGTATGTTTAAATTCATTTTCTCTGCTTAAAGGCTAAACATTTTGCACAAGTCATTTAACTCCTCTAGGCCTCAGTTTCTTAGGCTGAAAAATAAAATTAATAATATGTATTCTCTGGATATGTTTTTATACGCACAAATATAGAAGGAAGTGTTTTTTGAGACTCACTAAGTGCTAGAAAATAATCATTATTTGTGAATATGCACCTTAAAATATCATTATATTCCATCCTCTTAGAAGTTGATGATAAATAGAATATTTCAATATATTTTTGTTTCTGATCAGAGTAGTCACTAAAATTCCTCAGATTCAATTAAAACCTTCAATAAAATTTACAAGAATATGTTCCACTATACAATATGATAAAAATACTGGAAACATTCATGCATTAACAGGACAGGTACAACTATCTATTAAAAGTTTAAAAAGCCCTTCAAATTTTGGCAGATTACCAAATATTCTAACACAGGACAACTCAATAATATAAAATGGCTGATGCCACTTTTCTTACAGATGAACTTGCATTGTATAACATCAAACTCTATGTTAAAAATCCAGTGAAATGTGCATTGAAAGTATGAAAAGAATTCCAGGAAACTGCTTTCAATTTTAATACCCAGCTGTTTTTGTTCGGCATCTATTCAAACTCATGTCATTTATATGCAATAACAATTAAAATCGAAACAGCTTCAACAAACGTCTAATTTTGTGAGATTCATGAGCTCTCGATATGATAAAATCAAGAATACTTTGGAATTTAGGACTATTTGATCTTGAGCATCATTAAAATGTATCAGGTTTTCTTGAGCAAGTGATTATATACCACTTGTGACTTCTGAGGCATAACTTTTGACTGACTTATATTGGGCATGTGTGAGGTAACTGAGCATTTATTTTTTGGATAAAATAAAAGTAGAAATTCTGCAGGTAGCTCAGATTTTTCTTTCTCTGCCTAGCCCTTCTAATGTATATTGATTATTATATTAATTATAATTATTTTTATCTATTTCATCACTGTAGCATTGATCAATGACATATACTTCATATTTCTAAGTACTAGCAGATTTCCAATTTTTTAAAATTCCTTAGTATAGTCCTTACGTGTTTCTCTTTGTTGATCACAAATATTTTTCTACTTTGTGCTAAATGGATTTCCTTTGCTCGACAAGCAGAACAGGGTGTAACTAAGTGACAAGAATTTGCCATTCAGAAAAGCATCAACAGGAAACATCAGTGCAAATTCCTCAATATAACAAGTCCTTGGCCACAATTCAGAATAGCATTTTTCTAAGGTTGCTCCCTATACTCTGCTGAAAATGTTAATGATTCACCTCTGTACTTGTAAAAGTACTTAGAATTGCCTCCACCATTGTTTAATTAGGTTTTCATCAAAGATGAACACTGAGGCACCTCTTAATATTATCTCCCCGGGGTCTAATAGCCCTGATGATGCTTTCAGGCATCTACAGACTTACAATTTATTTTTTGACGATATACTTTCTGTTGGAATGGTATATTGGGCATTTGGGCAGAGTCAGATTGCAGAGAGCTGGTAGCAGATGGAATGAAATCTGTCTGGTATGCCTTCCCCTCCACATGAGCAGAGAGCCATCCATTTCCTCCATTAAGGAGTTGTCACTCAGCCCACCCAGCTGGAAGACCATTTTTGATAGCCAAGCTGGCTGGTGGCAGACAATTCAGATACAAAGTGCACTTTAAAAGGAAGCTAAAACATCGTTTGTAGGAAAATTGAAAATGCGTGGCTTCCACCACCGCCAATTTTTTAATGACTGTAATATTTTAAGTGATTATTTTGCCACTTCAGATTGCTCCTTAGAGAGGAGAGGTTTTTTAATTAAAATCTAGGCAATGCAAACAGATGAGATATGAGGAGCTGAGGAAAGAGAAATAATATGAATAAAATTAATTAAAATGGCATTGTTGGCACAGCCATAAATTAGCCACTGTCTGGCTGGAAATAAAATATATTGGTATAGAAACTTTTGGATTAAAGTGAGGTGTGTGAAGGAGTGGGTGGGAGTTGACTGACTTAGAGCCTACCTGTCACTGTGTTTCTTAAGCCTTTTGCTATGCTACAGCCATTATCATATAGAAATGCATATTTACTAAATTCAAGTTCAATGGCCTTCAAAGGCACAGACTTTCATGCTACAAAAATAATTAAAAATAGGAAGAGAATGATTTCTCTCATGAGGCAAAATGAGTTTTGATCACTTTCCACACATTTGATTTCTAGGTAATTTAATGCCAGTTAAAAAACTGAAAACTTGGCCACAAACATGGTCCAGGTGCAGAAGGGTTGAAGTGCATCTTCTCTAGTCAACACAATGGATTCAACCATGGTGAGTGAATTTTAGGGAGCTCAAAGAGTGTTTTCTCCTCATTATTTTTTGGACTCATTAAACATTTGAATTTGAGCCACTTTGTACTAAGATTTACAAAGATTCCATTTATGGTATGTTTTGTGACAAGTGTATAATTACCTGGCAATAGTTATGACAACTCTAAAATGGCCACAGTGACAGATTTGGAGTAATGAGAGGAAGAACACAAATGTAAAAATCCATGGGGCAGTTGTTAACCTTGTCTTTGGGGATCAACCTGACTTTCACAGTGTCTGAGGCTTTCAGACCTGCCTCCTCAAATGAAGGCCAAAGATGCCAGCCACAGTGTGGGAGGCTGCAAGATAGCTTGGAACCAAAGGGCCAAGTTTTGTAGTAAAACAGACTTGGCTTCGAAACTCAAAGCCATTTGGCATCTCTGAGTCTCTGTTTTTTTCATCTGTGAAATGGGGATAATTGTAAGGATTAGATAAGAGGCTGTAGGGAACATGCCTACCCAAAAGGTTAGGGAATTTTAGGAAATCCATAAATGCTAATTTTCTCCCCCTCCCTTTTTTGCTCCCCATCTTCATTCATTCCATTAAGAAGCCTTACTTTAATGAATGCAACTATGTAAGTTGTGATAGGTGCTGTGTTAACTACAAAGAGGAAAGAAATGTTTCTACAGTTTAAAAGTTCATATAGAATAACATAAATTTCCCTTATTGAATATTGTGTTAATTCAATTAGTGATTAAATATGTCAGCCTCAGAACAAAACAAGGCAAAAACAAAAGGTACATTAGGCAGGAAGGCTCTGGGGAGTTGTTTGAATGGTTATTTTCTGTAGGATTTATCAAAATTAGTTGTTTCTGTGTTACTGCGACTCTTGTCATGGTGATCTGGCTCATTTCCATGTTTCACTAATGCTATTCCACATTAATTACTGTATAAATCGGCTTCATTTTGGGGAAATTGTGAAAAGCACACTCTTACATTTAACCCTCCATCCCCAAAGTACTCTTATTAGCTTAACAAATTATATTCTGGCTCATTCTACAATATCATGTATCCACCTCTTGGGGGAAACATGGCAATAAGGGCAACACAATCCGGAGTGAAGAATATCCCAAGCAAAGGGAATTTAGGTAGACAGCGTGCAATTAACCAAGCTGGAATCTGGCCAGAAACACAGTTAACGTTCTGATTCTTAATGGAAAAAGACATGGGAACATGGGCTAGCCACAAGTCTTACTGGGCTCAGGTTTATTCTCATTAGAAAGCCAGTACTCAAATCCATGAAGTTACACACAGATAGTTTCCAGTACAATGACCTGCAAAGCATGTTTCTGAAACACAAACCTGATTCCCTCCTATTTGTCTTTTGTACTCCGAGCAAACAAAATAATCATCCAATGTATTGTTGGAACCTTTTATTGTGGTGCTCGATGGCTTATGGCATGGAAAATAAATTGGGTATTATAGTAGGCAGGCATTGCTCTGCCAGGGGTTCTATTCCCAAAAAGTGGGTTTAAAAATAAATTATACTCTGAGTATGATCTTCCCTTTCACAGTTTGTCTTACATTTTTTTCTCTCATTAGCCTCAACTTGTGTTAAGGCTAAATTTTTCAGACAAATTAATTTTCATGGCTTCCAAATTGGACATAATGACCTTTTCTCTCCATTGATGATTCAGCAATTTGTGACAATAGTATTAGACAGGAGGTAGCAGAAGCTGCAAATGAGAGCTTCAATTCTTATTCAGGACTGGAGACTTGCCTACTGTCCACTGGGACAATGAATTTGGCAAATGCATAATGTACAAGAGCAATAAGAAAATTAATAGACTCTCCTGTTTTGATTTAATGCTTCCCTTAATGGACTGTTGATTTACCTAATGGCTGTTGTCTTCATTAGGGCCTTTTGGTGTTTGTTAAACTAGGAAAATTGCCATTATTGGATATTTATCAACAGTAGATATGGTAAAGAGGAAGCAATCAAATTCAAAGTAGTATGAGAGAGAAGACCCTTCTAAATTCTGTTATATAGTTACTCCAAAACCTTGGTATAAATTTGCACATTTTAAATAAATTACTTCTTAATGGTATTTCTTCTAAATACATGTGATCAAATCACAGCCTATTGTAAAGGACAAACCCCCATAACAGAGTCTGTGACATTCAGTGTTGATTTACTTCTCAACACAGGTTGACATAAACGTGTAGAAGGAGTAATCTGGAATTCTCTGTGGTCTGCACAATAATCTATAGGGCAATAAATAGAAAAAGATGAGCAGGTGCGGGCACAGCCATTGGAGTGGGAGGGTTTCTTAAAAAATAAAAAATATGGGGAATGACACCTATCTCACAGTGATCTGCATTTAATCTGTAGGTCAATTCCAGAGTGGACAGAAGCCAGTGATTTATGCCTCTGCAAGCGGAGGGTAAGTAGGCTAGCTGAGCATATAGAAACATTTATTAACAGTGAGTGAGCAACGCATGCTCCTTCTCCTTCTCTTTTTCACACACAGACATCAAGGAGTCACGGATGATTTGTGCTTTCCAAACAAAAATTTTGGCTGCCACCATCCTTGGGAGTAAACAAATGAGCAAAATTATCAGCTGCCAGACCAGTTTTCCCCTCCATGGCATATTGATCCATTCCAAAATTGTGCTCATGAAGTCCTATTCAAGGATGAAGAAAACAAAAAGCAAAGCCACCCAGCTCACAGCTCTTTCCAAATCATTTGTACCTGGTTCTCCTCGAAGTGCTTCTCTCTGACAGTAGGGAAGGCAGGCAGTTGCAGCAGCTCAGGGCTGACTCTCCAAAAATCTACACTTAATGCTTTTCTTTCAACTTGCGATTAAGAATTTTCTCAGATTGCAGGATGCATGTTTGAGGAATTGGAAATAGATGACTTTGATGGACATGTCCAGATGTTTCAAGAGTGACTAACCCAAACCGAACACTGAGCGTCCAGGGTCTTTACAGACTCCCAATGTTCATCTACTCTAGATATAAAACTGATGACCAGTGCTTCCACAAAGTGCTGGCACCAAAGCATTCATGAAGTGCTGGCAATACTACTGTTATCATTAACTATTATGTGTCATCGCAAGTATCATGAGATGTGAGCTATGAGAATCCTACCTTCGATATTGTATGTCTTAAATGGAGAGACAGATAAAATTCAACTCATCTTTTAATCCTTGATGGCAAAACGAAGACCATTCTCATCATTGGTACACCCTGCAGTTGCCTTGAGATGAACCATTCCCCCACTTCAGGTAGGAAGAATGTGCTTCTTTCTCACTTAAATGTGACAAACACCTACAGCAACTGGATAGAGTTGCCTGGAGATGGTAGGCAGGGTAGCAATAGCTATTCTAGGAACTGCTGCTGATGAACTGATAGTGTGCCCCCTATTTGTAGAATAGGATCAAGTGACACCAACTTTTGATTATTCTAAAAATCATATACATAATACAAAAGTTTTTTTTAAAGAATGTGATATTCCAGAAAAGAAGGCAAAAGTCATTGTAACCAATAATTACGGCAGGTGATTTAGCATTGAGTGGGTTTCAGGCTCCTTCCCTTGCTGAGTGCAGATCTGCTGCTGTGGGAGACCGCTAATGAGGTGGTGCTCTGGGGAGCTTTCATACTTGTAGCACTGTACTTACTGGCCTTTAAAGCCTTGCATACTTGGTAGTGAACAAAGGGCTGCTTAGGGATTCGTGGGAAATAAAAAAATGATGACGGTAATTAGGAGCACAATAGAATGTGGTGCATCTTTTCTTTCACATGGGAAAGTTGTCAGGAAAAACATGGAAGATGAGTCAGGCAGGGGCATGGACAAGGAAGGAGGATGGAGGAGAAACACAGATGGCACCACTGGAAGAACATATTGATTCTGTAACCATGTAGAGTCCCCTCCTCAGCTGCCGACCCCAAATAACAAAGCACACCAAAGGTAAGGCCAGGGTCTATATTAAAAGCTGTATTCTTATATGTCTACTTCTTATAATTACTTAATTACTAATGAGCCAAGAGATATTAATGGCATTTTATTAACCCACGACAGAGTTAAACCTTTATTTATTTATTTATTATTATTATTTATTTATTTTTTTTTTTTGCGGTACCGGGGATTGAACGCAGGGGCGTTCTACCTCTGCGCTACGCCCCCGGCCCCATTTTTTTTTTATACTTTATTTTGAAACCGGGTCTCACAAAGTTGCAGAGGGCCTCACTAAGTAGAGAGAGAGAGACAGAGAGAGACAGGGAGAGAGAGAGAGAGAAAGCTGAGGCTGGCCGCGAACCGGGATCCTCCGGTCTCCGCCTCCCAAAGTACTGGGATTACAAGTGTGCGCCACCACGCCCGGTTAGATTTAAACCTTTAATTGCAGTTCTCCAGATCATGTTAACTCCTTAAGATAATTACTCTATTTGGTTTTATATTATTTCACCCCACTTGAGATAAACAAGGATAGGCTTAGATGAAACAGATTCAATATTCTCAAGGAAACTGAAAAAAAAAATCTAAAGAAGGTAAAAGGAATGTCTACTGTGAAAGAAGAGGATTTATTTTTTATCTTTCCTTTTTGACCTGTCACAGAGAATACCTGTTTCTCATACCAATTAACTGGTATAATTTAATAAATTTGAAGTAAAATGACTAGGGTTGATTGGATAAGGAAGAAATTCTTTGTGTCAGGAGAGATCTTGTGATAAGAATTCACTAAATAACTTGCAATCCTTTTTCCCATACTAAAATAAATTATTAAAAGGAAGTGAGCATTTTTGGATCTTCACATTCTACTTCCTCCTCTTCCTGTGATCTCATCCCCATCCAGCACAGGATTTTATTTTCTTTTTTTTTTGGCATAGGTAAGTCAAATTTTAAAAAATTGTCCAAGATGTATTTGCATTTTATTTCCATATACTGGAAACTTGGGAGGGTCCAGTTGAGGGTCAATTTTTCATATTGCTTCATTATTCTACCCACTTTCTGGGCAGGCAAGTGATTTTAATTCCCTTTTATAATGCTGATAATTGCCAAATCTGAGTCTTCCTCTAGCTTCTGACCCAAGCCTCTGTCCTTCTTCCAAATATTTCTTCTTGCTTTCCCCCAAGATGAACATATAGACCAAGACCTACATGTTCAATGTGGATTCACCAACTTCCTACGGACCTGCTCGTTCTATGTTTCCTATTTCAGTGAATGACAACCCTGTCCACCTAGCTTCCTAAACCTTGTCCTTGACATCTGTCACTTCCTCATCTTCTCAATCGGTACCCAGTCCTCTCCATTCCCTTATTTAAAACTTCTGAAATAAACTGGGTGTGGTGGTGCACATCTGTAATCCCAGTACTTGGGAGCCTGAGAAAGGAGGACCATAAGTTCGAGATCAGCCTGGGCAACTTAGTGAGACCCCATCTCAAAATAAAAAAAGAAAAAGGGCTGGGAGGTATAGCTCAGTGGTAGAGGGCCCCTGGGTTCAATTCCAAGTACCACAAAACACACACACACACACACACACACACACACACACACACACACACACACCACAAACACACACACCCTCTGAAATATATCCACATTTCCACATCTTCTCTCCCCTAGTTCTGGGTAACATGATCTCCCATTACATACCAGTCAGCCTTCTATTTGGTATCTGCACACACTCTTTCCTCTTTCCACTAGATCCTCTATTCTCAAAGTTATATTACAAAAATCAAATCTCATTGCCTCTTATTTAAAACACTTCAGTGACTATTGACTTCAAGATAAAGTTCAAACTCTACAGCAGCTTAGAAGACCTTCAAGGTCTTATCGCCAGTCATATCTCCAGAATTACCTATCACAAGTCTCAAAACATACTGGGTAATTATTTTGAACTTCATCCAAAACATCTGCTTTATTCTGTCAATTTCCAGACTCCTAAGCCCAGCCTTAGTTTGGGCTGCTGTAACAGAATACCAGAGATTGGGTATCGTAAGCAACAAATATTTGTTTCTCATGGTTTTAGAGGCTGAGAAGTCCAAGATCAAGGTGCTGGAAGATGTGATGTTTGGTAAGGGCCCTATCTCCCAATACCATCATATTGGGGTTAGTATTTCAACAATATTAATTTTGGAGGAGACACAAACATTTAGTTCATAGCAAAGCCTTTATTCATAAGAGTTCCAATTCTAGAAGCACTATTCCTTCTCCTTGGCCACCTTCCAGTTACTCTTTAATCCCTGCTCGGGCCGGGCATGGTGGCGCACGCTTGTAATCCCCGTACTTGGGAGGCTGAGACCAGAGGATCCGGGTTCACAGCCAGCCTCAGTTACTTAGTGAGGCCCCCACAACTTAGTGAGACCCTGTTTCAAAATAAAGAATAAAAAATCGGGCTGGGGGTGTAGCTCAGAGCTAGAAGGCCCCTGGGTTTAATCCCCAGTACTGCAAAAAAAAAAAAAATCCCTGCTCGGTTTCTTTATTCTCCTGGATAATCTTCCTAACGCCCCACATCTGGATCTGGTATTGTATGTTGTACTTTCTCAATACTCTAAACTTTCCCAGCAAATCATAACAATTAGGCTGTTTTGTATTTGCATGCTGATATGTTTAACTGCCTCCACTTAACCGACAGCCACACAAAGGGAAGAAACATCTGCCTTTTTGCTGTTTTGTTCTCTGGATTCAGTTCAGTACATGGCACCTTGGGTCCTCAAAAAATACTTGTTGAATGAATAAACAGAATGGTTTTTAATAGTGATATGCCATCCTTAAAAGGTAGGGTATGAGCTGGGCATGGTGGCACATGCCTATAATTCCAGTACTTAGGAGGCTGAGACAGGAGGATCACAGGATCAAAGCCAGCCTCAGCAACTTAGGGAGACCCTGTTTCCAAATAAAAAAAATAAAATAGTTCTGGGGGTATAGCTTGGAAGTAGAATGCCCCTGGGTTCAATCCCATAGTGCCACATACACACAAAAAGGTAGAGTATGAAAAATAAGAATATTATTTTTCTTCTTTTAGTAGTGACTTTGATATAATAGTTACCTTTAAACATTTTGGTTTATTGAGCCTTAGGTTTCAGAAGGAAGAAGAAGGAATGAGAACTCAAACCTTAACTGTTGCTCCTGGGAAGAAGAGCCAGTTGCCCGTGTCCACTGGGTCGAGACTGTCTTCTAAAATGACTTGTCTGTGGGCTGAATTGATGACCAGGATGTTATCCAAGGCCCAGCAGGCTTCGTATACCTCGCCTACATGCAGACTTTCCTGCTTCCACTGAAACTGGACGTTCTCTCCTTTGGCGTCCTCAGGAAGGTAGAGGATGTGGATGATGGTGCTGACGTTGGAAGGGGCCCTGGAACATATGGCAAGACAGTGAGCTCAACAATAACCACTTTTTCTTTCAATTTTTTATTTTTATATTTTGTGGTACCAGGAATTGAACCCAGGGGCATTCTACCTCCGAGCTACACCCCCAGCCCTATTTTTTATTCTTTATTTTGAAACAGGGTCTCACTAAGTTGCGGAGGGCCTCACTAAGTAGCTGAGGCTGGCCGCGAACCCGGATCCTCCAGTTTCAGCCTCCTAAGTACTGGGATTATAAGTGTGCGCCACCACGCCCAGCTCCACTTTTTTTTTCTTATAGATGAATTTTGTTTCTTAAGATTGTTAGTTTCATTATCTCAAAAATGTTATATTCATTACAGGTTAAATACAATCCCATCAGCCTTGAATCTTTCAATATCTGCTGATTACTATAATTTTCATATAGAGTGATGACAGGTTAAATATTGAAGGTCTTTAAGAGGTTTACATTTAACACAAGGCAGGCACTAAGTATAGTCAAGTAAGCCAGTAAAGGAATAATTAAGGAGAAAGTGTCGTACACTGCTATTGTTGGGTTAAAAAAATCAACATGGAGCCGGGCATGGTGGCTCATACCTGTAATCCCAGTACTTGGGAGGCTGAGACAGGAGTATCACAGGTTCGAGGACAGCCTCAGCAAGTAGTGAGACTCTCGTCAACCTAGAGAGACCCTGTTTCAAAATAAAAATAAAATAGGGCTGGAGGTGTAGCTCAGAGGTAGAATGCCCCTGGGTTCAATCCCCAGTATAAAAAAATATATATATCAACGTGTATCTAGCCGAGTTTTTATACATGGTAGATATTCAATCTAAAACAGTTGACTTGATAATAAGAAAAAAGAGAAGTAGGAAATTATGATCTTCATGTTGATTCTTACTTTGAAATTATGCATCTATTATTATATTAGATGTCTTTGTATGCAGTGTGTTTAATAATCAGTCTTTATGTAATAATTATTTTATTTCTGGTAATCATATTTTAGTACCTCTGAAATGTGAGGTTTGCCATGAGAAATAACTGCACACATTTAGAATTCTTTATAATTTCATCCAGATCAATCTTTAAAAATATGATATAAAATAACATGATTTTTATATTACATCTGTTAGAATCTGGGTCCTTCTACTATGTAATAAAGTATTTTTATTAAACATTTTATTCAACCAAAGTAGAAATCTGCTCTAGTAAAAAATATCGCCTTAGCTGAGATTAAAAATGGTACTAAAATGCAAACTAGTGGTACCTTGGGCTTGCTATCAATCAGTCTTGGAAGGACCAGAGAAAAAGTCATATTTTCCACTCACGAACGGAAGCACATATATATCTGTAGAATTGTCAGTGTAGGTTATAGATGGTGTGCCTTACCTTTTGGGATAATCAATTCTCTTCTCTTTTAAAATATTTCATGATGACTATCTTTTTAGCTTCGAAAAGAATTTAAACTGTTAAGAGAATATATTTTGGTTTTGGTAGTGATTGATAACACTTTGATCATCAATGGTAAGGGAAATTTGCATTAATGAGTATGACAGTTTGGTAAATGGTCTAAAACTGAAAGTGCCATCTAGTGAAATAAATGAATGGACTCAGCTGAATGTGATCTTTATATGTTGCAATTAAATGTGTAGTTTCATTATTTCATATATTGTTTTCCAACAAGGAGCATATATTATAATTTACTGAAGCTCTGATAAATAACATACTACAAAGAAAAATGTGGAGAAATAGATAAAATTTCCATTTTTGTGCTGCCTTGCTTAAACCATTTGCATAATAAGTGTTTAATATGAATATAGTTTCATAACTGCTACAAATTAGAAAAAATAGCAAATGTTCTGCTATAAAATTGGCATAACATGTTAGAGCTCAGATTGTACTAAGGTACCTGTAAATTATATTTTATCCTGTTGCTGAGGAAGAAAGTTTATTAAAATTCTTTGAGTTAGAATTACCTTTCTCAGTTTTGGTTAGACTGGAGCTAAAGCATGTAAAGTTTTTATTTACTTTATTTTTTAAAATACTATCAAATTTTGTACAAATTGGTTTAGTATTAAAGGCTGTGAACCTAATATTTATTATTATCCCCTAAATAAATCATGTTTATTTTAATATGAAAATAAGTATGGAAATCAGCTTGTGGATAAAGGAAAACTATCAAAAAACCTGATGGAAAAGAGTCTCCTTAAGTTATGCTAAGTTAAGAACTAAGCCAATCATAATAATCACTTCTTAATGGTTCAAGGCATTTTTCCTTTAAATATCTTATACACAAAATTAAGCATCTATGTTGAATTTTATGATTTAAAATCTGCAGAAGTGGTACACATAATTTGAGCTTCGCTAATTTAAACCAAATCTTTTTGACATGAATGAATATCTTCTTCAAGCATTCTACCTCATTTTCTTAGTAAGGGATTTCTTAAAGAAAATGTAATATATGATTATAAGTTGCATCACAGTTATGCCAATATATATATTTTGGGGGGTGGTACTAGGGATTTAACCCAGGGAATTCTGCCTTTGAGCTATACCCCCAGCCCTATTTAATTTTTTATTTTGAAACAGAGTCTCACTAAGTTGCAGAAGGCCTTACTAGGTTGCTGAGGCTGGCCGCGAACCTGCGATCCTCCTGTCTCAGCCTCCCAAGTACTGGGATTAAGGCATGTTCCACCGCACCTGACTGCTAATAGATTTTTAAATGGACTTTAGGGAAGCTAGAAGGGAAATGATAGAACTAGAGATAAGATGCAAAAGGCCCAGCAGCTCTGAACTCCACATTATTGCAGACTGGAAGGGATTTAAGCAGTCAGTCATCTGAGGCACCCCCAGGCCTATAAGCCAGGCCAGAGCCAGGTCACCTTCTGTAGCAGGTGGTGATGTATTTTGTGGAGGATACTATCATAAAGGTTATAATCCCAAATGTGTTTTTACCTGAATTAGTTTGACACAAGAACTATGGACAGTAGGAAGTTTTGAATGATAAATGACACTTCTAACAGTATCTTCCTCAAACAGAAACAGGTCATGATATATGTACTCACAGAGTACTTTGAACCATGAAGAAAAATTCAGGTGTATAAAGAAGGCAAACAGGGAAGTAGAAATCCATTTACGTCAGAATTTATGAAAATAATTTAAGTTACAACAAACCTAATTTTCTCAAGCTGAATCCAGTCGGCGGTATTATTCTTGGCATATGACACAATGATGCTGGGGTCTGAGTAACTAAAGCGACATGAACCTGATCCTGTAAATAGCAATGACAATAGATTTCAAAGATAAAGACAGTGTATTCACATATTATCCTTCCTGATAAACATTTTTGATAGTTTTCTAAATATTTAGTGATTAGATGAAATGGTACATAAGTCATTAAATTGGAGGAACAAAATCACCATTCTTTTTCTTTGTTATATATTATCTAAATGATGAGACCATATGTGAGGAGCTAAAATATTGTAAAGAAAATTCAAGTACTAAATGAATGATAGCTATTAGAGACATGATATACTCTGCTATAGCCCAACATTAGATACTTAAAGATATTATGTCCCATCGTGAATATTTTGTGAATATTTCATGATTATTTCTCATTATTATTTTCAATATTGGAAAGATGAACACCAAAAGAAGTTTTAAAACTGATTGAAGCCAGGTGTGGTGGTGCACACTTGTAATCCTGGTACTTGGGAGGCTGAGACAGGAGGTTCATAGGTTAGCAGCCAGCCTCATCAACTTAGTGAGGCCCTCGACAATCTAGTGAGACCCTGTTTCAAAAAAAAATAAATAAAATAAAATAGAGCTGGGGGTGTAGTTCAGAGGTAGAAAGCCCCTGGGTTCAATCCCCAGTACCCCCCCACTCACAAATGAAAAATAAAACAAAACAAGAAAAACTGAGAATTTGTTTCTACATGTTCAATGGATTCATATAATAAAGAATAGTATGATTATAATTTCAAAGATCTCAGAAAACCCAAAATAGCTGTGAAACATTGTAACTAATATAGCAGAATTTTTTTATATTACATTAAAAAACAAATGAACCAAAAGAAAAAAGAAACAGTGCAATTTGTGTTTAACTTTCACCCATCTGCTAGAGGAGCCTCGGTGTCAACACATGGCATCTGTTGACCGTTTTACACTTGTGGTGTTCAGGGGTTCCAAGCTTCCATCAGACCATTAATTTTATTTCAGTGATGTTTAGTACAAAACCAGTTAGTCTGCAATCGCCAAAGCTGGCAATGTGCTAGAAGGCCAAACAGCAGTTTCCCTAGATTTATTCTCAGAGCCAAAACATAGGTGAAAAAGCATGGAAAAAAGGAGAGCCACACAGCGACCCTGGTCTCACAGGGAAACCCACCTCTGCCACTGTAATTACTGCTAAATTCTACCTTTCATGTGCAGCTGCTTAAAATAAATATCAAACTGTGCGGCTGGAAATGGAAACAGGGAGGATTTGTGGGACGAACTTCAACACAAATAAGAATGAGGTCTGGCAGAGAATCTGTTATTTTGCAGGGAAGTTCAAATTAGCCTAAAGATTTAAATGTTATTTATGTGCTTCCTTTATTTATGTCTCATTCACCCTAAGCACTTAAAAGAAAATGTATAAGGCGAATCCTAGAGAAAGGTTAGAACTAGTTAGATAATCAAAATGTTTCTTACAGAATGCAATTTCGTGCAAATTATTTATAAATTGAGGAGAAGGAAAACCGATACATATTAAAATAAGAGTATATCCAATGCAGCCTGATGACAGATGATCTCTCCCACCCATTTTCCTATTTTACCATCTCAATGTTACGAGATTACATTTGTTATGTACCTATAAAACAAAAAGGCATTTGGCAGGTGATTTAATTTTTCTTTGCCACTTAGTCATTAAGTTTTCTCATATTTAAAACAAGTATTTTTGAATCCATTTCCTCCTCACCATTGTCAAGGGACCCTCATAGCTTTTGCCCAGTCTCTGCAATTGTGATTAGTTGTTCTCCCTGTCTCCAGCCTCACCTGCCCTCACCCAGTGCACTGACGCCAGTGGTCCTGCTTCTTCTTTTATCTTATCTTCCCTCCTCCCCCTCCTCCTCCTCC
>PVJS01046553.1:0-15777 GCA_004027185.1 Glis glis
GGCGTGGTGGCGCACGCTTGTAATCCCAGTACTTGGGAGGTTGAGACCAGAGGATCTGGTTTCAGAACCAGCCTCAGCTACTTAGTGAGGCCCTTTGCAATTTAGTGAGACCCGGTTTCAAAATAAAGAATAAAAACTAGGGCTGGGGGTGTAGCTCGGAGGTAGAATGCCCCAGGGTTCAATCCCCAGTACCACCAAAAAAAAAAAAAATAGAGCATGCCTGTAATCCCAGTACTTGGGAGGCTGAGACTAGAAGATCGCAGGTTCAAGGACAGCCTTAGCAATTTAATGAGGCTTTCATCAACTTCGCGAGACCCTGTTTCCAAATAAAAAATAAAATAGGGCTGGGGGTGTAGCCCGAAGGTAAAATGCCCCTGGGTTCAATCTCCAGCACCA
Organism: Glis glis; assembly: GCA_004027185.1. Classification (NCBI taxonomy): domain Eukaryota; kingdom Metazoa; phylum Chordata; class Mammalia; order Rodentia; family Gliridae; genus Glis; species Glis glis. The sequence continues at coordinate 397 of PVJS01046553.1, forward strand.
CACACACACACACACAAAATAGGGCTGGGTTGTAACTTGGTGGTAGAATACCCCTGGCTTCAATCCTCAGTACCACATGTATACATACACAAGATGTTCTTCCTTGATTTCTTCTAAATATTTTATAGTTTGTAGGTTTTATATTTAGGTCTATGGTTCATTTTTAGTTATGTTTTTTCATTAGATGTGTGTTAGGGAAATCACTTTTTTTTTGTATTGGGGATTGAACCCAGGGGCATTCTACCTTCAAGCTACACTCCCGGCCCTGTTTTTTTTATTCTTTATTTTGAAACAAGGTCTCACTAAATTGCGGAGGGCCTCACTAAGTAGCTGAGGCTGGCCTTGAACCTGCGATCCTCCTGTCTCAGCCTCCCAAGTACTGGGATTACAAGCGTGTGCCATCATGTCTGGCTGGGAAATCACTTTTTTAAAAAAATATTTTGGTACTGGGGATTGAACCCCACTAGCATTCTATCTCTGAGCTACACTTCCAGCCAGTCCCTCCCTCCCTCCCTCCCTCCCTCCCTCCCTTCTTTCCTTCCTTCCTTCTCTTTTTTATTGTGGCACTGGGGATTGAATCCAGAGGCATTCTACCTTTGAGCTACACCCCCAGTCTGATTTTATTTCTTATTTGGAAACAGGTCTTTCTAGGTTGATGAGAGTCTCACTACTTACTGAGGCTCTCCTCCAACCTGGGATTATCCAGTCTCAGCCTCCCAAGTACTGGGATTACAGGCATGTACCACCACGCCCAGCTCCTTTTTATTTAATTTTGAAAGAAGATCTTGCTATGTTGCTGAGGGTCTTTTGTAAGTTTGTAAGGCTGGTGTTGAACCTGCAATCCTCCTGTCTCAGCCTCCCAAGTACTGGGGTTGCAGGTATGCGCCACCTTGCCCGGCTGAGTTACTTTTTTTCTTATAAGGCTGGCGATAGGGGTTGGGGTGCATCTTTTCTTGCTGGGGAAATGGATGTCCAGTTGTTCCAGTCCCATTTGTTTAAATGAATGTTTTCTCCATTGCATTCCCTTTCCATTGCATCCGTGTGAAAATACAACCAGGCATGCCTGTGCTAGTTTATTTCTGGACTCTGTTCCAGTGATCTCTGTATGTATGTATGTATGTATGTATGTGTGTATGTATGTATGATTGAATGAATGAATGAATGAATGATGGAGTCTTGCTAAGTTGCTCAGGGTAAGCCTGGAACTCAAAATCATCCTGCTTTCAGTTTCCTGAGTAGCTGAGTAGCCACCATGCCCAACCCTCTCTTTCCTTTGGTTGAAGTTTCCTTCCTCCCTCCCTCCTTTCTTTCTGAACTGGGGATTGAACCCAGGGGCATTCTGAGCTACATCCACATCCCTTTTTATTTTTTATTTTGAAAAAGGATCTAAGTTGCTGAGGGTCTCACTAAGTTGCTGAGGCTGGCTTCGAACTTGTGATTCTCCTGTTTCGGTCTCCCAGGTCCTGGTATTACAGGAGTTGTGCCACTGTGCCCAGCTCTTTTTCTGATTTCTGCAAGGCGTTGTGTAGAATTGGAATTATTTCTTCCTTAAAGGTTTGATAGAATATGCCAGTGAAGCCATCTGGCTTGGAGTTTTCTTTGCTGGAAGATTTTTCACTATGAATTCAGTTTCTATAATAGGCTATTCCAGTTATAAATTCTTTTTGAATGGGCTTTGTTTTTAGTGTTTTACAGAATTGGTTCCTTTTATTAGAGAGGTCCAATTTATGAACATAAAGTTAATATTCTGTTATTGTTCCTTTAGTATCTGTATAATATATAGTAATGTACCCTCTCGTTAAAATTTGCTTCTTTTTTGACTAAATGTTCACAGGTTTATTTTTCTTTCTTTCTTTCTTTTTTTTTTTTTGCGGTACCGGGGATTGAACCCAGGGGCGTTCTACTTCCGCACTACACCCCTGGCCCTATTTTTTTATACTTTATTTTGAAACTGGGTCTCATGAAGTTGCGGAAGGCTTCACTAGGTAGAGAGAGAGAGAAAGAGAGAGAGAGAGACAGGAAGAGAGAGAGAGCTGAGGCTGGCCGCGAACCCGGATCCTCCGGTCTCTGCCTCCCAAAGTACTGGGATTACAAGCGTGCGCCACCACGCCCGGCTGTTCAGAGGTTTATTAATTCAGTTGATCTCAAAAGAAGCAGCTTTTAAATTCACTCCTTTTTTTTTTTTGTGGTATTGGGGATTGAACCCAGGTGCTTTCTAGTTCTGGGCTACACCCCCACCCCTGTTTTATTCTTTATTTTGAAACAGGGTTTCACAAAGTTGCAGAGAGCCTCACTAAGTAGCTGAGGCTGACTGTGAACCTGAGATCCTCCTGTCTCAGCCTCCCAAGTATTGGGATTACAAGTGTGCACCACGCCTGGCTGAGTTGGTTCATTTTTTTTTAATAGTTTTTCTCTTTTTTTTTTGTGGTACCGAGGATTGAACCCAGGGGCGTTTTACCTCCGAGCTACACCCCCGTCCCTATTTTTTATATTTTATTTTGAAATTGGGTCTTACGAAGTTGTGGAGGGCCTCACTAAGTAGCTGAGGCTGGCTGCGAACCCAGATCCACTGGTCTCCGCCTCCCAAGTACTGTGATTACAAGCGTGCTCCACCACGCCCCGCTTCTCTTTTCTTTTTTTTGTGGTACCAGGGATTGAACCCAGGGGCATTCTACCTCTGAGCTACACCCCTGGCCCTATTTTTTATCCTTTATTTTGAAACTGGGTCTCACGAAGTTGCGGAAGGCCTCACTAATTAGCTAAGGCTGGCCATGAACCTGGATCCTCCGGTCTCTGCCTCCCAAGTACTGGGATTACAAACATGCGCTACCACGCCCGGCACCCGGCTTCTCTTTTCTATTTCATTGATTTCTGCTCTTTGTTGTTTTCCTCCCACTTGCTTTGGGTTTAATTTTTTTTATTTCTACTTTCTAAAGATAGAAGCTTAGATCATTGACTTAAGACCTTCCTTTTCTAATTTAAGCATTAATTGCTATAAATGTCCGTCTGCATTCTTTAGTTTTCTCTCACAATTTCTCATATGTTGTATTTTCATTCAGTTCACAATGTTTCCTGGTTTCTTTTGTGACTTACTATTTGACCCATTTGGTTTTTAAAACAGGGCCTTGCTAAATTAGTTTTCAAACATTTTGGAATCCCATATATCTTTCTGTTAATGGTATTGGTTTGTTTGTTTGGTACTGAGTATTTTCTTTGCGGTACCGGGGATTGAACCCAGGGGTGGTCTACCTCCGAGTTACACCCCCGGCCCTATTTTTTATCCTTTATTTTGAAACCGGGTCTCACGAAGTTGTGGAGGGCCTCACTAAGTAGCTGAGGCTGGCCGCGAACCCGGATCCTCCGGTCTCCGCCTCCCAAGTACTGGGATTACTAGCATGCGCCACCACGCCAGGCTTGGTACTGAGTATTGAATCCAGGGTCATTCTACCTCTGAGCTACACCCCAGCCCTTTTTATTTTTTATTTTGAAACAGGGTCTTGCTGCGTTGCTGAGGGTCTCCCTAAATTGCTCCCTAACTTGCTTGGAACCTGTGATTCTCCTGTCTCAACTTGCCAGATACTAGGATTACAGGCGTGCACCATCACACTTGGCCCTGTTACTGGTTTAATAGAATAATTCCAATATGATCAGAGAACATAATACGACTGACTAAAAAAATATTGAGCTGGCTGTGGTGGCGCACTCCTGTAATCCCAGTACTTGGGAGGCTGAGACAGGAGGATTGCAGGTTCTAGGCCAGTCTCGGCAATTTAGGTCCTCCGCAACTTAGTGATATCGTGTTTCCAAGTAAAAAATAAAATAGGGCTGGGGGTGTAAAATAAAAAACAGGCCTGTTTTTTATTCTTTATTTTGAAACGGGTTCTCACTAAGTTGTGGAGGGCCTCACTAAGTAGCTGAGGCTGGCCCCGAACCCAGATCCAGCGCAGAGGTAGAATGCTCCTGGATTCATTCCCCAATACCACACACACCCACACACACACACAAAATAATAATAATAATAATAATAATAATAATAATGATAGCTGGGTGTGGTGGTAGACACCTGTAATCCCAATACTTGGGAGGCTGAGACTGGAGGATCGCAGGTTCAGAGCCAGCCTCAGCAATTCAGCTAGGCACTCCAAAATGTACTGAGACCCTGATTCAAAATAGGGCTGGGTGTTTGGCTCAGAGATAGAATGCCCCTGGGTTCAATCCCTAGTAAAACACACACACACACAGAAATTCATTTTATGGCCTGAAATATTGTCTGTGGTTGAATGTTCCATTTCCAGCTGGAAAAGAGGTGTATTCTCTTGCTGTTCAATAAATGTCCGGTAAATGTCAGGTCAACTTGGTTGATAGTGTTGTTAAGGTCTTCTATATTGGTGCTGATTTGCAGTCTGCTTGTTCTGTTGATTGCTGAGAGAGGTGTTGAAGTCTACAACTGGTGTATGGATTTGTTCTCTTTTCTCTTGCAGTTTTGTCTATTCTACATGTATTTTGAGGCTGTATTATTAGGTCTAAAAACATTTACAGTTGTTTTGTCCGATTGATTGATTGATTGTACTGGGAATTGAACCCAGGGCATTCTATCTCTGAGCTATACCCCCAGCACCCCCCCCCCCGCTTTTTTTTGCATTACTGGGGATTGAACCAGGGACATTCTACCTCCGAGCTACACCCCCAGGCCTGTTTTTTATTCTTTATTTTGAAACGGGTTCTCACTAAGTTGTGGAGGGCCTCACTAAGTAGCTGAGGCTGGCCCCGAACCCAGATCCTCTGGTCTCAGCCTCTCAAGTACTGGGATTACAAGTGTGTGCCACCACACCCGGCAAACCTCAGCTGTTTTTATATTTTATTTTACATTATTTTGTTGTGATACTGGGGATTGAACCCAGGGACATTTTTACCTCCGAGCTACACTGCCTCCCCCCAGCCCTTTTTATTTTTTGTTTGAAAACAGATTCTCGCTAGATTGCTGAGACTCTCCCTACATTGCTGAGGCTGTCCTGGAACCTGCAATCCTCCTGTCTCAGCCTCCCAAGTAACTAGATTACAGGCCTGCACCACCATGTCCGGTTTTCATTTTTTATTTTGAAATAGGGTCCTGCTTAATAATGCCCCTGGGTTCGATCCTCAGTAACTAACACACACACACACAAAGAAACACGGCCTTGCTAAATTGTTGAGGTAGGCCTCGAACCTGCGATCCTCCTGTCTTAGCCTCCTAAGTACTGGGATTACAGGTGTGCACCACCATGCCTGCTTTGATGCTTATGTCTTTAAGTTTTGACAGAACTCTATTTTATTGGAAATCTACTGAGAGTATATTTGGTGTTTTACTGTTTAAAAGAGAGGGTACTAGCCAGGTGCAGTGTGATCCCTCAGCGAGACTGTTTAAAAAAAAAAACAGGGCCTCACTAAGTTGCTGAACACCGTGATCCTCCTGCCTCAGCTTCCCAAAAGCAGAGATTACAAGCATATGCCACCACACTGTAGCAAGGTTTCAAGGTAACTTCTAGAATTTCAACTAACCTGTTTATGTTACAGGGCCTTGGTTCTCAAAGCGTGGTCACCAGAACAGCACACTTAGCATCATCTGGGAATTGTTAGAAATGCAAATTCTGACTATTACTTTAATCAGAATCAGCCCTCCACTGATCCTGATGAGCTCTAAAACGTGAGGGCCAGTTGTAATGCGTCTTACCATAGTCCACTATTCACTTACATAGTGAGAAGTCAAAGCACTTTTTTTGTTTGATAGTACTGGGGATTGGACCCAGGGGCAGTCTATCTCCAAGCTACACCCCCAGCCCTATTTTTTAGTTTTATTTTGAAACAGGGTCTCGTTAGGTTGATGAGTCTCTCTACTTGCTGAGGCTGTCTTGAACCTGCAAACCTCCTGTCTCAGCCTCCCCAACTACTGGGACTCAAGCGTGTGCCACCATGCCCGGCTTCAAAGCACATTTTTAACATTTGCAAATAATGTAGACATCATTTTGTGTGTAATTGCATGGACTAGCACTTCAAAACTACTGAATTTTTTTAAGAAGTTTTTATTAAACTTACTATGTGACTGCCACTATTTATGGACAAACAACATAAAACTTCCTGCCTTTACGGAGATTATATTCCAGTGGTGATGTTAACTACCATTTCATTTATGTATCCATTCATAAGCAATATATAATATATATAAAACTATTTTTGCAGCAGGGTGTGGTGGCACACACTTGCAATCCCAGTACTGGGGAGGCTGAGACCCCAGGATCTGGGTTCGCCGCCAGCCTCAGCTACTTAGTGAGGCCCTCTGCAACTTCGTGAGACCCGGTTTCAAAATAAAGGATAAAAAATAGGGCTGGGGGTGTAGCTTGGAGGTAGAACGTCCCTGGGTTCAATCTCGGGTACTGCAAAAAAAAAAAAAAGTAAAACTGTTTTTGTATTTTGCCCAAAATCTGCTCAATTTTTATTTTAAAATGATATAATAATAATATATGCATCAGATTTTTGAAACTATAAAAAGGTTAAAAAATAGTTTTTCTTTTCCTGTTCCCCAGTTTTCCTCAAAAGCAACTACATTTTAAGAATCTTCTATGTTCTCTGAGACACACACACACACTCACACACATACACATGTTTTTTTTTGTGTGTGGTACTGACAATTGAACCCAGAGGTATTCTACCTTCCAGCTACACCCCCAGCCTGATTTTATTTCTTATTTGGAAACAGGGTCTTGCTAGGTTGATGAGAGTCTCACTACTTGCTAAGGCTGTTCTCGAACCTGTGATCCTACTGTCTCAGCCTCCAAAGTACTGGGATTACAGGCATGTGCCACCACACCCGGCTTAGACATTTTTTAAAAAATTATTTTTGGTGTTGGGGATTGAACCCAGGGGAATTCTACCTCTGAGCTACACCCCCAGCCCTATATTATTTTATATTTTGAAACACGATCTCACTAAGTTGCAAAGGGGCTCTCTAAGTTGCTGAGGATGGCTTTGAACCTGGGATCCTCCTGTCTTAGCCTCTGAAGTATTGGGTTTACAGGCATGCACCGCAGTACATGCTGGACTTTGACCTGTATTCTTTAGCATGCTTTTTTCTCTGATACTGTGTATCAATTTAATTTGCAGATAATGAGAGAAAAGAAGTGGGGAGGGTGTGAGTGGCACAGTTAAGAGGTTACCAGCAACCTAAAATCATGGTTAATAAAACTTGATTGTACAGGAATGGATTTAATGCTAGTTGATCTCTTTAAAATTACTGCCAAAAATTAGAAATACATCTACCATTTTGCAGACATCATCAGAAAGTGCAATGGTAACAACAACAATAACAATACAGGAAGTTTAGAAATAAATTGTTACTTTCAACAAGTTTTCTTATAATATCCCACATAGCTTTAAGAGTATTACATGAAATGTGTATATGTGTTACTAAGCTCTCAGTATTATATATATATAATATGGGGGGGGGAAACATTATATACATACATATACATGTCTGAGCATCACATCTCATAAATTGAGGACTATGTGCCTAAAAGTTGCCTCACTCACTGATAAAAAATATAATCTTGTGTCTGTTTCCTAGGCGAGATACTTCTTTTCCTCCCAGTGTTGGAACTTTTCTCTCCACCCTTCCCCTTCCTCCCTCCTCTCCTTTCATTGTCTGCCCCCAGCCTGTGCTTGACTTTGGGTTTGTTTTTTTTTTTTTTTTTTTTTTTGCAGTACCAGGGATTGAACCCAGGGGCATTTTATCTCCGAGCTACACCCCCGGCCCTATTTTTTATACTTTATTTTTGAAACCGGGTCTCACGAAGTTGCAGAGGACCTCACTAAGTAGCTGAGGCTGGCCGTGAACCCGGATCCTCGGGTCTCTGCCTCCCAATTACTGGGATTACAAGTGTGCGCCACCACGCCCGGCTTTGTGCTTCACTTTGGAACTCTTCTCAGGAAGTCCTTCTGGCAGGGAGAAGGGTCTACACTGGGATCTTCCTGTTGGGTTGAGAGGTGGTTCTGTATTGCCCCCCACCCCCAGCCTATATGTAGATGCTTTTTTATACTTGTCAAATCTTTCACAAAAAAATACTGTTATTTTAAAATTACAGTTTCCACCTGTAGACCAGTTACTTCCTCTAGGTATTTGAGAGCTGATTATAATTTAATTTTTTTTTTACTTTTGGTTTGGACTCTAATGGGAAAACTTTTTTGTTTTTTGTACTGGGAATTGAACCCCAAACCATTCTATCTCCAAGCCACACCCCCGGCCAGGAAAACTTTCAATTTAGATTTTCTTTTTTTTTTTTTTTGCGGTACCGGGGATTGAACCCAGGGGTGTTTTACCTCTGAGCTACACCCCTGGCCCTATTTTTTATACTTTATTTTGAAACTGGGTCTCACGAAATTGCGGAGGGCCTCACTAAGTAGCTGAGGCTGGCCACGAACCCGGATCCTTCGGTGTCCGCCTCCCAAGTACTGGGATTACAAGCGTGCACCACCACGCCCGGTGCTCAATTTAGATTTTCTATAGACTTGAAAATTGGAGCTAAATCATTGTTTCTTGGTGGTGGTATTATTATTATTGTTATTATTACTGTGTACTGGGAATTGAACCCAGGGGCATTCTACCTCTGAGATACACCCCAATCCTGTTTTGTTTTTCATTTGGAAATAGGGTCTCACTAAGTTGCGGAGGGCCTCACCAGGTTGCTGAGGCTGGCCACAAACCTGCAATCCTCCTGTTTCAGCCTTCTTGCCCGGCTTCTTGGTATTAATTTTGTTAGACATGCTGGTGATTGAATCCAGGGCCTCATACATGCTCACACTACGAACCTTTAGTCTTGGTATTGTTTTAACTTGAGAATCATTAGAGTAATAGCTATATGCTTATCTATTTTTTGAGGTGTATGTTCAAATAGGAAAAACTGGATAACCTAAGTTTAAAGAAGTAATATATTAACTTTTTTTTTCATTTATTGGTGCATTGTAATTATACATTTTGATATATGTCAGGGTATCAACATCATACATGCACACATTGCTCATTTAGCCCTCCCTCCAATCCCATCCTATTCCCTCCCCCTATTAACTTGTAATTATACCATTTCTTTATTTATAGGTAGGCGAAAACCAAGAGTACATCGGCCTCGTTCTCCAATATTAGAAGAAAAAGACATCCCGCCCCTTGAATTTCCCAAGTCCTCTGAGGATTTAATGGTGCCTAATGAGCATATAATGAATGTCATTGCCATTTATGAGGTACTGCGGAACTTTGGCACTGTTTTAAGATTGTCTCCTTTTCGCTTTGAGGACTTCTGCGCAGCTCTGGTGAGCCAGGAGCAGTGCACGCTCATGGCGGAGATGCACGTCGTGCTTCTGAAAGCAGTCCTGCGGGAGGAAGACACTTCCAATACTACCTTTGGACCTGCCGACCTGAAAGACAGCGTCAACTCCACGCTCTACTTCATAGACGGCATGACGTGGCCAGAGGTGCTGCGCGTGTACTGTGAGAGCGACAAGGAGTACCACCACGTTCTTCCTTACCAAGAAGCGGAAGACTATCCTTACGGACCAGTGGAGAACAAAATCAAAGTGCTGCAGTTTTTAGTTGATCAGTTTCTTACGACAAATATTGCTCGCGAGGAATTGATGTCTGAAGGGGTGATCCAGTATGATGACCATTGTAGGGTGTGTCACAAACTTGGGGATTTGCTTTGCTGTGAGACGTGTTCGGCCGTCTACCATTTGGAATGTGTGAAGCCGCCTCTCGAGGAGGTGCCAGAGGATGAGTGGCAGTGTGAGGTCTGTGTTGCGCACAAGGTGCCTGGAGTGACTGACTGTGTTGCTGAAATCCAAAAAAACAAGCCCTATATTCGACATGAGCCTATCGGATATGACAGAAGTCGGAGGAAATACTGGTTCTTAAACCGAAGACTTATAATGTAAGTAAATCTGGTTGTAGTCTTTGTGTGTACTTAAAATTAAATCATCTTTCTTTGTCATTGCTGTAGCAGAGCTGTACTGCTGACATGGTGTAGACTAATGAGTTGTCGTTCATTTTGAACTTGAAGGACTATGTGCATTAACTCAATTTTAAAAACTGTAAAGAAAGAAGAGTGTATGAAGGGCGCAAAATGCACACCATTGCTTTTGATGCCGTGGATGGGAAGAAGAATGTTCCCGAGTGGGATGCCCCTGTGGCCCTCCTTGATCATGGTCCCCTAGGGCTCCCTGAGGTGATCTGTACCCTGACTTGGGTGTTAGGATTTTTTGCCTCTCCTTTTTACTTTTCCATACTGTATGTAGAATGGAGCTGCAGGATCAAAGCTCACTACAGAAAACCCAGCTTTGCCATTGTTGCTGCAGGCTTCCAGGAAGACAATCCCGACAGGCTTGGGGTCAATCTGGCCTCAGTGTCCAGTGTCCTGTTGTTTTTTTTTTTTTTTTTTTGGTGCTGGGGATTGAACCCATGGGCATTCTACCTCTGAGCTACACCCCCAGTCCTATTTTGTTTTTCATTTTGAAACAGGGTCTAAGTTGTAGAGGACCTCACTAAATTGCTGAGGCTGACCGCGAACCTGCGACCCTCCTATTTCAGTTTCCCAAGTACTGGGATTATAGGTGTGCCGCCACCACGCCCGGCTGTCCTCTTGATTTTAAGGCTCTTTCTGGCATCAGTGGGCAGGGTCAGGAAAATGCTGGGCCTACCCCAGGGTGTCAGGCAGGGTCAAGGTGTGAACAGAGTATGGGACATGTAGAAGGCAGATAGAGGGAGTGGGCTACTTTGTGTTTTCAGCTTCTAAAGTCTTCAAAGCCTTCTTCCAGTTCTCAGAAATAGGTCAAATCAGAAGATCTATAGTGGAGTGAAATGAATGTCGGAGTGAAGAGAACTTCATCAGTGCTCCTGTGGAGAAATCTGAACTCATTCTGATTTTTTTTTTTTGGGTGGTGGTACTGGGGATTGAAGCCAGGGGCCCTCTACCTCTGAGCTACACCCCAGCCCTTTTTATTTTTTATTTTGAAACAGGGTCTCACTAAGTTGCTGAGTCTGGCCTTGAACCTGCGATCCTCCTGTCTCAGCTTCCCAAGTACTGGGATGCAACTAGTAGGCGTGCACCACCATGCCCAGCTTTTGTTCTAACTTTTGATATTTTGTGTATGGCTGGTTTGGATTTACTGGAAGCCTATGAAATCTTCTCTACCTCCAGTGTTCTGCAGGCATACAGAGATAGCGCTCTTGTGTGTGCCTGTTTTCATCCATTGGGTACTTGTTGGGTGGCTTCAACCTGGTGGCGTCTGTCACTTCTGACAACTCACACCTCCTCCTCTCCTTTTTCCTGATGTATTTGTCTCGAGCTATTATTTTATTCAATGTTGGACTTCCTTTTCTGGTCTTCTGATTTTCTTATCTCTTCTCTCCAGTTTTCCACTTTGTCTTTTTTCTTTTTTGTGTGGTATGTGTGTGTTGCTCAGTTTTTTAGATTTTCTTATCTTGATCTCCCAACCCCACTATTTGGTTTTTCTTCTGCTGCCATATTTGTCCATTTTTATGTTTTAAGAGCTCTTTTGTTCTTAGAATCTTTCTTAAAACCAAAAAATCTTGTTTTTGTTAAGTGGATATAGTATTCCTCTTACTTTATTTTTTTGGTGCTGGGGGGGGGGTTGAACCCACAGCATTCTACCTCCAAGCTATACCCTGGCTCTATTTTATTTTTTCTTTTCTTTTTTTTTTTTTTTTTTTTTTTTTTTTTTTTTTTTTTTTTTTTTTTTTTTTTTTTTTTTTTTTTTTTTTTTTTTTTTTTTTTTTTTTTTTTTTTTTTTTTTGCGGTACCGGGGATTGAACCCAGGGGCATTCTACCTCTGCGCTACACCCCCGGCCCTATTTTTTTATACTTTATTTTGAAACCGGGTCTCACTAAGTTGCGGAAGGCCTCACTAAGTAGCTGAGGCTGGCCGCGAACCTGGATCCTCCGGTCTCCACCTCCCAAGTACTAGGATTACAAGCGTGCGCCATCACGCCCGGCTTTCATGCCCAGCTTTAATGATACTTCCCCCCCTCTGTTGCATAGTCTATTTCTTCTAAATTGATCCTTCCTGTTGTTTGTTTTGGTTTCTCTCTTCCATCCTCAGATAATCTATTGGTGCTTTTTTAAAATATTTATTTGTAATAATTTTGGCATTGGGGATTGAACCCAGGGGCATTGTACCTCTGAGCTACACCCTCAGCCCTTTTTATTTTGAAACAGGTTCTCACTAAGTTGCTGAGGCTGGCCTTGAACCTGTGATCCTCCTTTCTCAGCCTCTCAAGTACAGGCGTGCACCACCATACCCTGCTAGGTGTCCATTCTTTTTTGTTTCTGATTAACATTATGGAACTACAGAGCTCAGTGGAAGCTCTGAACAAGTGGGTGGCCTTTTCAATTTTGAGCCTAACCACGCGGTAACTTTCATAGTCTGTTTCCTTGGCGAGTCCTGATGTTTTTATTGTGTGCTCTTTCTCAGGAGCTCATTAGTGCACCCAGGGAGGCCTTTTCCAGTGTCTTCCCTGGAGCATGCAGGTCTGGCTAGTGGTATGCTGGTGGCAGAGTGGTGGAAGCTGGCTGCATCTATCTTGCATACAGCATTTTCTTTCTCTCTCTTTGTTTTTTTTTTCGGTACTGGGGATGGAACCCAGGGGCATTCTACCTCCAAGCTACACCCCCAGCCCTATTTTTATTCTTTATTTTGAAACAGGGTCTCACTAAGTTGCCGAGGGCTTCACTAAGTACCTGAGGCTGGCCTTGAACCTGCGATCCTCCTGTCTCGGCCTCCCAAGTACTGGGATTACAAGCTTGCGCCACCACGCCCAGCTTCATACAGCATTTTCTGTGTCACCTAAAGCCTATTTTTCTCACAGTTCCTTTGTTCACACCTTACCCTGCTATTTCCCAGTCCAGAGAACCTCAGTTTTACTTCCTCCAGAGATTAGACGGTTGGTGGTGCCTTGAAAGGGAGATGGGCTGGGATCTGTTCCTTAAATGGCTTGTAGCCAGTTTTTTGTTTGAGGACCCCCCCCCCCCTTATTCGTGGTGCTTTTCGAGGGGTAGGGAGTGTAAATTGGAGTGAGCTTCTTTTGGTTTGGGAATGGGCTTTCTTGGCTCCTTCCTTTGGCAATAATCACTCGTCCATCTGCTTTCCTGCTTTCAAAATGTTTTGTTGTCTCTCCTCTTTTCCCTGTCATTGTGTGAGTTATGTCTCCCCACTTCCGCATCCCAGTGCTGGATTGAACCTAGGAGCACTGTACCACGGAGCTACATCCCCAACCCTTTTAAAAAAATTTTTTTTTGAGACAGGGTCTTGCTAAGTTGCTGAGGCTGGCCTGGAACTTGTGTTCCTCCTGCCTCAGCCTCCTGAGTTGCTGGGATTACAGGTGTGCACCACTGCACTTGGCCAAATTGTTTTTCTTGATGCAAAATGCACAGAATTTAATCATGATTTCAGACAAATAAGGCTATTTTTTCCATGCTGTCATATTTTGAGCATTTTCTGTGTAAAATCAAATAAGAAATTTAAACATCATGCTTAGTGATAATTAAGTGTTCTGTGTCAGCAATTGTAGTAGATCTGGAAGATACATCTTTTATGAAAATTAGATTAAAACGATTTCAAGTTAAATGTCCCTTTGTGGTAGATTATATGTGGATGCCTGTGAAAGTTTTAAAGCCTTATAAATTGCTCAGGCTTTTTATAATATGTGGAAGTTTGGCATATACTTTCCCTGGAAGCCCAGAAACTTGAAATGATGAATCTCTGTGGCCCTGTTGCCCAAACAGGGAGGGGGGTCCCCAAAACAAAGTGTACGTCAGTGAACAAGTCTATTGTAATGTTAGCAGTTCATAGAAAAATTTCCATGTTTTTCTTTATTGCTTTTATTTAATTTGCATTAAAACATGTTATTTATGTAAGTTAGTGATGCATACAACAGAAGAAAGGTACTTATACATGAATTTATAGTGTACCTATGAATTACAAGCTTGCACCACCACGCCCGACTGGATTTGTTTATAAATGAAACTTGAAACTTATGGTTAGTCATTATCAAACTTACTATCTGCCTTGTAAGTTAGTCATATTTATTATCTAGCCTTACTATCTTATTATCTAGGGTTGGGGTGCAGCTCAGTGGTAGAGTGCCCCTAAAAATCAAAGAAACTTTTTTTTGATACCAGGATTAAACGTAGGAGCATTCTAATTCTGAGCTATATCCCCCAACTCTTTTTATTTTTTGTTTTGAAACAGGGTCTCACTAGATTGCTGCGAGTCTCGTTAAGTTGCTGAGGCTGGTCTCAAACCTGCAATCCTCCTGTTTCAGCTTCCCAAGTACCAGGATTATCGGCGTGCACCACTATGCCCAGCTATAGCTCTTTTTACTTTAAAACAGCTCTTGTAGCCGGGCATGGTGACACACGCTTGTAATCCCAGTACTTGGGAGGCTGAGACAGGAGGATCACAGGTTCGAAGCCAGCCTCAGCTACTTAGTGAGGCCCTCTGAAACTTAGTGAGACCCTGTTTCAAAATAAAGAATACAAAATAGGGCTGGGGATGTAGCTTGGAGGTAGAATGCCCCTGGGTTCAACTCCCAGTACCCCACACACAAAAAATAAATAAAATAAAACAGGTCTTGCTAAGTTGCCGAGGGCCTCACTAAGTTGCTGAGGGCCTCACTAAGTTGCTGAGGCTGGCCTTGAATCTGCAATCCTCCTGTACTAGGATTACGGGCATGTGCCACTACACCTGGCTCCAAAGAAACTTTAAAATGTGAACATAAAATGTATGTTTATCCTTAATTATATTTTTGGCAAATGTTTTCAATTCTCACCCTGTCCTTTCCCATCCCATGAGCTTCTGAAGAATGGTGCTGATGAGCATCTTAGGACAGCCAGGCCAGTTGGTGAGCCTCAGAACTTTGTAGGCCTGTAGGAACAGAGCTTCCGTGGAAACCATGTTGTAACTTCAAAACCAAATACACAAACAAATCAATGTGTTTACACAGAAAAGCTGCTCTTGTCATTTTTACAATTAGGACAGATAATTTTGATGATATAAACTGTGTAAATAAGCCCAAGTACATAAGTATAAATAAATAACTTTTCTTTGAAAGCATTAGTAGTTATTGTTTACTCTGTTTTGCTTCTTTATGCATGTAATGATTTTTTTTTTTTGCAGTACTGGTGATTGAACCGAGGGGCATTTTTACTTCTGAGCTACACCCCCAGCCCTATTTTTATTCTTTATTTTGAAACAGGGTCTCACTAAGTTGCAGAGGGCCTCACTAAGTAGCTGAGGCTGGCCGCGAACCTGGATCCTCCAGTCTCAGCCTCCCAAGTACTGGGATTA
>PVJS01046554.1:0-15772 GCA_004027185.1 Glis glis
GAAGTTGCGGAAGGCCTCACTAAGTAAAGAGAGAGAGAGAGAGAGAGAGAGAGAGAGAGAGAGCTGAGGCTGGCCGCAAACCCGGATCCTCCGGTCTCCACCTCCCAAAGTACTGGGATTACAAGCATGTGCCACAATGCCCGGCGCTGAATTTTTTTTTTTTTTTAAATTTTGAAACAGGGTCTCTCTAGGTTGCTGAGTCTCACTAAGTTGCTGCGGCTTTCCTTAAACCTATGATCCTTCTGTCTCAGCCTCTGAAGTACTAGGATTATAGGTGCACACCACCATGCCTGGCTTCTTATGTTTTCTTACCATACTTTTATTTATTTATGTATTTATTTATTTAAACTTTATACTTGAAAATGTGATTATCCTCAGTGATACAGTTTTGTTTTTGTCCATATGACCTGTCAGTGGTCTTATTTATTTATTTTATTTATTCTTATATGCTTTTATTGGTGCATTATAGCCTCACATCATAATGTAAATCATGTTGACAGTGACATAAATGCACACAGCACTTGGTAGCACCCCCCCTTCACATCTCTCCCCTTCCCAATACAGAAAACTGAGATTGACATTGGTACTTTCACATATGTACACATAGTCAATGGTAGTAATTCCATTAATGAACCACACTCTTCCCCCTCCTCTTCTCTTAAGCCACCTCCCTGGCTCCACTGAGGTTTCTCCTCCATTGTCTGGAGTCCCTCTGGTATCCCAATTACCCCTAGCTGGTGCATATTAGGGAAAACATATGACCCTTCACTTTCTGTGATTGGCTAGTCTCACTTAACATAATGTTCTCCAGGTCCTTCCATTTTCTTGCAAATGACATAATTTTGTTCTTTATTGCTGAGTAGAATGCCATTGTGTGTATATCCCATAATTTTGTAATCCATTCATCTGTTGATGGATATCTAGGTTGGTTCCATAATTTGGCTATTGTGAATTGTGCTGCTATGAACATGGGTATGCATATATTACTGTAGTTCTCTGATTTTGGCCCCTTTGGAAAGATACCCAGGAGTGGTATAGCCAAATTAAATGGTGGATCCATTCCTAGTTTTCTGAGTAATCTCCACATTGATATCCATAGCAGTTGAACTAATTTCAATCCCACCAACAGTGTAGAAGAGTTCCAATTTCCCCATATCCTCGCCAACATTTATTGTTTTTTGACTTCTTGATGATTGCCATTCTGATTGGGGTTGGATGGAATCTCGGTGTAGTTTTGACTTGCATCTCCCTATTTGTTAATGATGATGAACATTTTTTTCATGAATTTATTGGCCATTTGTATCTCTTCTTTTGTGAAGTGTCTATTCAATTCAGTTGCCCATTTCTTGATTGGGTTATTTGTTTTTTTAGTGTAAAGTCATTTAAGTTCTCTGTATATTCTAGATATTAGTCCTTTATCAGAGGGAAAGCTGGCAAAGATCTTCTCCCATTTTGTAGGCTTTTTCTTTAGACTCTTGATGATTTCCTTTGATGAGCAGAAACTTTTTAGTTTAATGCCATCCCACTTATTAATTTTTGTTTTAATTTCCTGAGCTTTGGGGGTCTTTCTTGTAGAAGAAGTTTCTACCCATGCCTATATGTTGGAGTGTTGGATCTATGCCCTTCTCTAGTAGCTTCACAGTCTCTGGTCTAACTTCCAGGTCTTTGATCCATCTTGAGTTGACTCTTGTGTAGGGTGAGATGTAAAGATTTAATTCCATTTTTCTACAAATGGATAACCAGTTTTCCCAACACCATTTGTTGAAAAGGCTATCTTTTCTCCAATGTATGTGTCTGGCACCTTTGTTGAAAATTGACAAATCCACACACTTATATCCTCTTTGATTTTAAATACTATATCTGTTACATATTAATATATACTACATATTTGAGTTACTTATAAAGACTCCCTTCTGTTTAATTGGTTTGCTTGTCTCCTCCAGACTATTACCACATTATTTTCATTCATTTTATATCTTTCAGATACTAAATATACATTTCCATAGATAGCTTAACTTATTTATTCCTCCAAACAATTTTTAGAATAAATTGTCAGAGCTGAACATGATGGCACATGCCTGTAGTCCCAGTACTTGGGAGGTTGAGACAGGAGGATTCCAGGTTCAAGATTAACCTCCTCAATTTAGCGAGACTCTCAGCAATCTAGGAGATGCTGTCTCAAAAATAAATAAATAAATAAATAAATAAATAAAAGGGGCTATGGGTATAGCTTGGAGGTAGAATGCCCCTGGGTTCAATTTCCCATAACACACACACACACACACACACACACACACACATGAATGTCAGATCCTGAACATACCTTAAAAATCCATACCCCCAAACAAGCCCCCAAATAAGTAATTTGATTAGAACCACAATAAAATCATAAATTTACTTAGGAAGGTTGCCTTCTTTATACTACTGAATACTACTGAATTATGATATTCAAGATACATTTATTAAACAGCTGTGTATTTAGAACAATGGTGGCAGCATAATTAATACTTTCAAAATTTCCTTTTCAATCCATGAGAAAAATACAAGAAAATTGCTTTTATGCAAACTATGTCCTTAGTGTAACTCAAAGACAGAGCTTTCCCCAAACTGCAAAATAACTATGGTGAAAGGTAAAAACTGAGCTGGGCATGGTGGCGCACGCTTGTAATCCCAGTACTTTGGGAGGCGGAGACGGGAGGATCCAGGTTCGTGGCCAGTCTCAGCTCTCTCTCTCTCTCTCTCTCTCTCCCTCTCTCTCTCTCTCCCTGTCTTTCTCTCTCTCTCTCTCTCTCTCTCTCTCTCTCTCTCTCTACTTAGTGAGGCCCTATGCAACTTCATGAGACCCAGTTTCAAAATAGGGTCGGGGGTGTAGCGTGGAGGTCGAATGCCCCAGGGTTCAATCCCCAGTACCGCAAAAAAAAAAAAAAAGAAAGGTAAAAACTTCCCAAGTTTTAGTGAGTGACCTTTCCCCATGCCATTGCATCTCCGCTTCGCGGCAAGCAAAGACAAAAGGAGAGAAATTACAAGAAAGACAAAAGAGGGAGGCAAGCAACAGGCCAAGATGGTGATTTGGAAGGCTTCCCCCCAGGTATTTTATCTACTCTAAATCTGGACAGAACAAACCAACCTGGAGAAATGTTAGTGACTGTCTGAACAAGAGCCATAGGAAAGGACTTCAGGAGGATTGCTGGTTGGAGGCCAGCCTCAGCAATTTAGTGAGAACCTCAGCAACTTAGTGAGACCTTGTTTCAAAATAAAAAGGTTCGGGGGTGTAGCTCAGAGATAGAATGCCCTTGAGGGCAATCCCCAGTACACAAAAGAATTGTGAATGGGCTTAACTGATCTGTTAAAAGAAAAAGATTCTCATTTTGACCCCCAAACAGGACCCAAATATGTGCTATACATCATATGAGGAAAAAAAACTAAAATGAAGTGACTAAAAGAAGCCAAAATGAAAGTTGATCAGAATGGATGATCAACCAGGAGGATATTGTGGGAATCCCACAATGAATGCAGTAGTGACAAATGAATCTAACTGTAATGGAAATGTATGGCATGACACAACCTCGCTGAAGAGGGTTGGGAGAGAAGAGCCCACCTAAGAAACTTCAGAGAAGGGGGTTCTGATAGGAAACTATAAAGCTAAAACCAAAGAAAAAACAAAACATGAACATTATCCTGCAGTCAGTGAATTTGTTTCTTGTGGGTTACCAGTTGTGAATCTGCTTTTCCTATATACTGGAGATAAACAAGAGGACAGTGGATGGTGAGAGTCAGGAATTTTTCATGTACTTTGTAATTTTTATTTATAGACTTGAGTAGATGCTTTTTTTCTGTGCTTACTTTATGAGTAGATGTTTTTTCTCTGTGCTTACTTTATTGGATTTTTATTTATTTCACCTCTTTGTTCTGGGACTGACAGTTCAGAGTCAGGTCTTAGATTGTTGGCTTAAGCTGGTCGTGGTGGCGCACACTTGTAATCCCAGTACTTGGGAGGCTGAGACAGGAGGATTGCAGGTTCATGGCCAGCCTCAACTACTTAGTGAGGCCCTCCACAATTTAGTGAGACCCTGTTTCAAAATAAAGAATAAAAAATAGGTCTGGGGGTGTAGCTTGGAGGTAGAAAGGCTCTGGGTTCAATCCCCAGTACCGTAAAAAAGAAGAAGAAGAAAAACAAAAGATTGTTGGCTCAAGCCTCCATTGCATGGTGACGTTGAAGGACATTATAGAAATGGATAGCAATGTTGAGAACCACTTGGCCCAAAGCTGGCTGCAAAGCTCATCTCCTTTCTTGAGTTCTGCTTGGTAATCTTTCTACCTTAGACAAGGTAGAAGACAGTTGTAGCTTCTTTTGATGTCCTTTCAATCTTTTTCCAGTTCCTCCTCCTTTTGTAAAGCAAACCTAGTCCCAGACCTCTACCTGATACTGCACACCTTCAGTCCTTAGTAGGATATGAATGGCTGGCTGTCTCTTATTAATCAGAGCTCAGCACTTTGTGTTGCATTGGATTCCTGTTCAATTTCTACTCCATGGAGGTGTGTGTGTGTGTGTGTGTGTGTGTGTGTGTACCTGGCTATTTCTTTTGAAATTTATGTTTTATCTACTGTTGCTTCGAATCTGGAGTCAGGGGGAAGTCTGAAGATTTGAACTGCAAATTGACTGGAAATTTCTCATTGTTTCTGTAGAATTTAAAACTTTCCTTACTATATCCAGTACATTTCTTATTAAATTTATCGATAAAACTATAGTATTTGAAAAATGATATTAGTGTGATCTCCCTTCCATTGTAGTTATAAACTGGTCATTATCAAAATGAAAACTTTTGAGTTTTATATCTATCATCTATCTATCTATCATCTATCTATCTATCATCTATCTATCTATCTATCTATCATCTATCTAATGTATAATCAGGCATCTTATCAAATTCTCTTATTTTTCTAGTAGATTTGTTATTATATTCACTAGTTTTTTAAAAAATTAAATTTAACATCTGAAAATAATGACAATTTTGGCTATTTTCTAATTTCTATACTTTATTATTTTGTTTATATTTATTAATTATAACTATTGTCATCCTCCTAACTTTAATTGAAATAATGTAATATTTCACCAGAATGCATGACATATAATCTTTTTATTTTTCTTAGATTCAGAAGATTACAGGTCAATTTGCAAAACAGTTTAAAACCTAGAATCATTAAAATATGATACATTTATACCTTAAACTTCAAATTTTAACTCAAACATAACATTCATTTGCCATGAATTTTTACAGAATCCTTATTATAGAATTAAGGCTTTTTATTTGAATATAGCCTGCTGATTGGCATGTAAATATTCTCTATATCATAAACCATACTCATAAAACATTGTCTATAATTCATTTTTTATGTGGGCCTGGTTTGACTCTATCCTAAACCTTTATAGTTTCCTAAAGTACTTCTTGATGGTTTGCCCTTATTGAGTCATTCTAAAGAATTTAACTTAATTTTCATAGAAATTATAACTCTTTTTGACATTTCTATTTTTTATTATTAGAGCATCTAATTAAATTGTATCATTATAGCACAGTCTGACTGATATAAATATTTTGGGGCGTATAGAACTGTGTAAGTATCTACTTACAAAGTTGGAGCAAAAGTAGATGAACCCATTTAAGAGCGGTCTGCTGTCTGTAAACATTCATAAATCCATGTTCAATATTTTCTCTTGTAGAGAGAAAACTAAGCAGTGATTATTTCCAGACATTTATCAGGCAGATGCCAATTAAATGAAACTTTTATAAATATTTATATTTGTTACCTCAAGGAAGGGCATAGCATTCTGATAGTTTTTTTTTGAAAAAGTGGAAATGTTCACAGAATTTTAATGTATTTGTTATTTTAATTTTTTCTATAACCATATGTTTTTTCCTGATGTAAATTATATTACTAGAGCTGGGTGTGGTGGCGCACGCTTGTAATCCCAGTACATGGGAAGTTGAGACCAGAGAATCCAGGTTCGTGGCCAGCCTCAGCTACTTAGTGAGGCCCTCCGCAACATAGTGAGAACTTGTTTCAAAATAAAGAATAAAAAATAGGGCTGAGGGTGTAGCTCAGAGGTAGAATGCCCCTGGGTTTAATCTCCAGTACCGCCAAATATATATATATATATATATATATTTGAATATATATATATATATATTTGAATATATATATATTACTAGGTTTCTTAATATTAAACCATCCTTGCATTCTCAGTATACCCTTATTTGAATTTTACTATTCTAATACACTCGTTAACATTTTAATATACTTAATGACAGTATTTGAATGTACACTGAAGTCTGCCTACTATCATTTTATTTAGTATTCTTGCATTGAAATGCATATGTGGAATTAATCTACCTTTGTGAGCCGCCTTCATTGTATTTTAGTAATTATTATAATCTCTTGAGGACTCATAAATTTAAATGGCATTATTCTTTGAATTTTATGAATGGAATTTTCAAATAGAAGTTTCTACAATGAGAATTAATAACTATAAGCATTGGTATCAGTCATTACCACTGCATGTTTTCACTCAACCTTCCTGAGGGTGTTCAACCTCCAGTGGGGAGCTGCTGTCAGTCTTTGCTTCACTAAATAGAGACAGAATACAATGAAATGCGATGTTGTATATCATCTGCTGAGTAAATGGGAAGGCTGGGAAGTTCTTTCTCTTCAACACACACACACACACACACACACACACACACACACACACACACACTTTATCTCATTCTGTAATAAAAGTTTAACATAAATCTTAATGATTACTGAGGGTCTTTCTCTTCATTGGTATCAGGTAAAAGATTTCCATAGACATGAATGGAATTTTAGTGAGCTATCTAAGGAAATAGATCCCAAGGGTGGCAAACCTTAAGTTATTCTTAACGGTTTTACTGGACATAATCAAGTTTTCTTCAAGTGAGGCAGGGGTGAAGTTAAACGTATGAGAAAGACAAACGATGAACAAATCCTGAGCACTGGACTTAGATGTATCTTGATCATTTTCTTACTATGAAATGAGCATCTTATTAAATTTATTTACCCACTCATTCAAACTGAACTTTCTTTGTGATAGTGATTAATCAGTTCTCAGAGAATTAGTATGCATTTCGATTCTTTTTCTACCTAATCATCCTACTTGGACAGAGGGAGACTGGGGACAGAAAGGGGATCTCTGGGTACATTGAAGTTATTAGCCATTGATTTAGAGGTAAGAAATGATTTTTTAAAAAGTGAATATAAGTCTAGTTATTATATCTTGCTTTGAAAATCAAATATTTTACTATTGATAGATGATTTTCGGCCTCTGGTGTAAGTATAATTTCCCATTTTTGACGTTGGGAAACATGCCATGAAATGCTATCTTTAACAAATACCCACATTAATACTTATGTTTATTTTAGAATCAAGCACCATTTATTACCATGCAGAGTTCACTTTGCATTTTTGTTAGGAGACATTATTAAGCATTTCATGTATTATAAATTATTTATAATGCTACAGTCAGCAGCATCTTGAACTACTTGCTGATCTATCTAGAAATTCCATCTCTGATTGTAGTCTGCATATTCATGAAAGGGAAACAACCCAATTGTAGTCTTTAAAAAAACATATAAAAAACTGAAATCACAAATCAATGAAGCATTATATCCTAATACATGTGATATATGGTCATGGAATACAGAGAAATATTGTAACAAAGTGATAACTAATTTAAATGTAGAAGAAGCACAACCAAGTCACCTTGTGGTGAAACCAATAGGAACAAATCTTGCCAGAGATTAGCCTTTCTTAGTTAACAAAGCCATGAAAAGAAAACATTTGGCATCTGTGGTTTTAACAGAAGAAAACTGTTGAACCAAGAGTGGAAATATTAAGTATTCTTTATTATTAATTATTTAAACATTAGAAAAGACATTGAATAATAAAATAATCTTTCATTATTTAGCTCCTTTCTCTTTGGCTTATTGACATTTTCAAATCTGCCACAAATTTCTTAAGGAAATTGTCAAGCACTTTCTTTAGCTGGGCTAACTTTAATTGATCTGTTTTCTGGTTTTCCCAATTTATAATTAATAGTGTGAAAAGAAAAGCCCATTTGTACTGCCCATTCCTGAGTAGCCATGGCTATGTAATGCAGAAGAGTGGATAAATATATCTTTACATTTCCATCCAGCAGTCCAGCAATAATGACTCAAGTCTGCTGTCTGGCAGAACTCCCACATACTTATAAGGAGACCAAGATCTCTGAAAATGATAGGTCCTTTCCAACACACTGTGCTGAAAATCTTGTCGATTGTAAAATAATTGTTAGCCATTGTAGAGTTTGAGGCAATAGGGATTTACATGACTATAGTGGATCATTTTTTAGAACTGTGAAGGGTCGGGCCAACAGTTCTTGGCAGCATTTTAAAGAGCGTTAAGTTTCCTGGCAATGCCAAGGATTGGGTCCAGGGAACTGACTTCGTCACTGTAATTATTTCCAAGCTTATTCCATTCCCAAACAAAGCAACTTGAGGATAGGTCTGTTGTAACTTTTCTAAAAGTGCTTCACATGCAAAGCCCTGCAGTGTCTCCTCCAGACAAATGTGTTTGAACCAGTTCAGATACAGTTTCTTTGAGACTTGTTAGTTATTGCTATTGCTCCACTTTGGGTCAAAGTCTGGGATTTTGAGATTTTATAGTCATAAGGGAGCTATGGGCTCAAATTCACATTTCATCGTTAGTGAGCTATCAATGTGAACCTGTCCGGCAAATGGTTAGCAACATCAAGGACAAGAATTGCTTCATATCAGCCTCCAAAGTCAGGAATGGTTGAACTTTTCTGTGCATGGGTTGAAGAGAAGGTCCAATCTCCACTGATCTTAATGTGTATGGGAAGAGTGAATATTCAATGTACTTTTACAATATGTTGAACAACTTAATGATATTTGGAATGAAAGAGAGAGTGTAAATCATTGTAAGTTCTTTGTTGAAGCTCTGGGTTCTTATTAGATAAAACTGCCTTGGCCCTGAAACAAATGACCATAGGGACCATATCATCTCACTTTATGTAGGGTGAACTGTATACTAACCACTTGTATGGAGTTCACTACCTCTACCCCTACTTCATGCCAGGCAGGGATTTGAAATGGACCCAGATGAATCTCTGTCCCTAAAACACTTTCCAAGAAGTTTTCATGTTTTACATAAGAATAAATTTGACTAAGCTTTTGTATACCAGCTCAGGCAAAATTTATACTTATGTATTGTACAATACAGCAATTTGGTTTGTAGAATCTGATTTAGTCATAGATCTGTAAAGGACAAAGGAGACACTTATTAGAAGCCAATAGTGCCTGAGCTGGGAGCAATTTTAGATATCATTTTACAAATCTCTCTCTTTTTATGGGTAAATAAATTGAGGTGCAGAGAAACGATGAGTTGGTTAGGTCATGGAGCTGATCTGAGCTGCACCCAGAACACAGATCTTCCAACTCTTGATGATGTTTCACTAAGTGGAGAAAAAAAGAATCAACAGAGTTAGAAGCAGCATGAAAATAAAGCTCCATGCGTGTGTGCTTAGAGCATCTTTATAGAGTGCTTTCTCCCTCTGAAGGTCATGGCAGAGGTCATCTCTCTACAGTTATTCAGGATTAGTTCCCTGTTGAGCTTTGGTCTCAGTAATTTGGGAAACATAATGTTTTCAGTGAACTATGTACTTTTTTCACATTGATGGTTCTACTTTGTTTCTTTTTAGTATTTATTACAAGAGGTCATCGTTCAATATCCACTTTTCTTTTTTTTACACTAGTAGAAATGACTTCTGTGATGTAGCTGACTTGAACTCTGAGACTTATTATTTTATTTCAAAGGTGTTGGTTTAGAGTAGAATTTGCACTCTCTTATGTATGGAAAGTATTTGATCTGTTTTTAAGGTCTTTTTGTATCTTTTGTATTAACATTTATTACACACACAGACCTGGTAATTGTCCCTTGGTAAATGAAAAAATTGAAGCATGCAATCCAGCCCACATACCTCTGATAAACCATCAAATTATCTATCTACACTATAGTAAGATTCTAATAATTTCCTTACTGATATCCAAATGCTTTAGAAATGCGTTAAATTTAAGTAATATCTAAAAATCATCTCTTCAGTTATATGAGCCTCATTTCTGCTACATAATAGCCACATGTGGCTAGTGGCTAATGTCTTGGACAGCATAGATATAGGACATCTTCATCATCACAGAATGTTCTGGACTGCTCTGCTCTAGAAGAATGAGGGTCCCCTCTCAAGATCCTTGCATTCAAAATGCCTACTGTGCCTGAAGAATCATATATCAATTAGTAAATATACCAAATACATGATTTACTTATTAAATATTTCTGAGTAACATAAATATTACCATTTTGTACTATTTTGTTGACTGTCACAATCTAGTCTATGTAATCTTGAAAAATGTACTCCCTTTGATTCAATTTCTATCTATTAAAATAAAGATTAGTGGCTAGGACTGGTGTGAGAATGACATAATTCAGGAAAAGTGCTTAGTACCCTACCTGGCATACATTGGATAATTCATAACAAGGAGGCCACCAATTTATTATCCCCTCTCCCATAATATAAACAAATAGTAATTGTTCATCAAAATACTAATAGCACCTTTCCTAAGAAAACTCAGAAGTTAAAAAAATGCAATGTGAGATTCACAATAATCGATACTTGTTCTAATCTAGATCTTAAAGCATTGATCGCCCCTATATGATTTTAGCAATAGATTGAAAGTTTTGTCTTTATGTTTGTATATTATTTGGTTTGGGAACTTAAAAATAGCTTATATTTGGAGAGTAAAGTGTATGTGTATGTGTGTGGGGGAGGAGTAAGGAGAAAAAATTAACTTTAATGTAGATTGACGTGTCTAAAAGCAATACATGCAAACCAATTCATAATAATAATGTAGCATTTTGATAACTTGTTTACATGTTCTTTCTCAAATACTTCCTTTTTTTCCTCAGGGTAACCCTTTGTGAGAAGTCTGGTCCATAGTAAAGTTCTTATCTACAATTATTTAAAAGAACAAAGCCTGCCTATAAGATATTAAACTCACAATTATCATCTACAATCACATTTTTCTCATTAAATGAAGATTTTAAAAGCAACCCATTACTTTCCTATTCTTATATTTTCCTATAGTGCTTTAGCATTCATTAAATGCTATTACATTCTGCATTTTCCTTGCTTTTACTTTTTTGGGGGGGTTCTGGGAATTGAACTCAGGGACCTTCTACCTCCAAGCTGCACCCCCAAGGCCTTTAAAAAATGTTTTATTTTGAAACCAGGTCTCACTGTGTTGCTGAGAGTCTCACTAAATTGCTGAGGCTGGTTTTGAACCTGTGATCCTCCTGTCTCTGCCTCCCAAATATAGGGATTAGAGGCGTGCATCGCTAAGGCTGGCTCCTTGAATTTACTTTTGTCACATTTTTCTTTTTTGGTTGCCAGCCCCTGTCTCAGCTCCTTAAATTTGTGTCAATTTTTGTGTTCTAGTTGTTTTTTTTGAGAGTTATCTGCCAGTCAATTGTTGCTCCTTTGAAAGTGATGTCATTTTTCCTCACCTCTGGATGATTTAATGATTTTCTCTTTGGTTTATAGCATTTGGACTATGATGTGCCTTATTCTTTTTGTTGGTCCTGCCTGGTAGGTTCTGAGCTTCTTTGAATCTGTGGTTCGTTGGATTTGGTTAGTTTTGTAAATTTGGCTACTGTCTCATTAACTGTTGATTTTGTTCCATCTTCCTCCTTTTTTTCTCTCCCTCTGGGATTGTCAACACGTTTCTTATATATGATGTTTGCTTTTTCTTTATTTTCCACCTCTTAATATTTCTTAGTACTATACTTTGGATGTTTTATAATAGCCTATTTTTTAGTTTACTAATTCTCTTTTCTTTTGATCACTCTTCTATTGATGCTTCCTATTTAATTCTTAATTGATTTCAGTTATTATATTTTCCTTTCCAGAATTTTCTTCCAATTAAAAAGTTAATTCTAATTCTCCTATAAATTCTCTATATTTTGATCATTTTCTTGGTTTTAATAGTTATGCTTTATTTTATCTTATTTATGTATTTATTTATTTATTTATACTAGGAATTGAACCCAGGGACATTCTACCTCTGAGCTATATCCCCAGATGTTTTTTAAATTTTGAAACAGGGTCTCACTAAGTTGCTGAGGTTTTTACTAAGGTATGATTCTGGCCTGGAACCTGCAATCCTTTTCTTCAGCCTCCCATGTGTTGGGATTACAGGCGTGTGCCACAATGCCCGAATCTTTATTTATTTTTTATTTAGAAAATAGAAGTCTCTTCTTTCATTTGAATATTTTCAAAGAATCAAACCCATCGGTGCAGCACACATGATAGCTATTCAAAGGTACTGGGAAAGGAGACACTTGGTCTCCATTGTCCTGCAAGAAGCTCTTTATAAGGTTAGGTTCTGAGTCCTTCATGCTGCTCTTAGTCCAACACAGTTATTGTAATTTTGGTCCAAAAACCATCCAAGGAGAGCCAGAGTTAAGCCATCCTTACCTTCTACCCAGATGGAACAACTTCTGAAGAAAGACTGGTGTTCCCCTCTAGCCCCTTCACATACTATTCCAATACAGGCCAGCTTTCATGAGATGTATGGAAAGTTGCCCTTTGATCAAAAGAGAAGCTTTACAGGAGCCAAGTTTTGGAGTTAAACTATGCAAGAATCAGCTGGTCACCAGTGGACAAAATATTTAGTTCCTATTCTTCTTCACTGATGCTTGATTCTTCATAAGACGTAAAGTTGTTCTATTAAATATTCCTGTATGGGCAGCTACTGCAGCAGTGATGTTTGATGTAAAAATATTAGTGCGGTTCCCAGTCCCAAAAACATCTGGGTATTTATTGTGCTACAGAGTTTCATTTCCCAAACCCACCCAGCCAGCAGCACAAGCCACAGGACTCATCTTTAAGACATCTGGTCAGCCCATTGGTGGTGCGACAAGAAGCATTTCATATGAAATCACCTGGGTCTTTCCATGTTCATCCATGTTCTCAAAAACAGTCTCTGATTTATCAGCTCAGACTACAAGTTTTGCTTGGAGTTGATGGTGAAGTTCCTCTCCTCGATGATCTCCTGTAGGGTATCTGCCTATGTCAACAACCAACATTGATCTAAGAGGACTATTAAAAATGATATTGGCCTTGGATCTCTTCCCTGTCTTCCTGAAATAGACTTCTGATAAATACATTATTTTCTGGGGGGCTCTAGCACATTTCATTAGAATATCTGGGAAGGGAAAGATGAAGCCGCCCTTCTTGTCTTCTCTTTAGTTCTAGTGGAATTGAACCCTATTTTAGGATGAACAAAACCTTCAGGTGTCCTTCAGTCTTTTTGTAGTCCAACTGGATTCTCTGAGCAATGATAAGGTATTTGTAAGCGATCCCCTAGCTGTGTGGATGCAGTTCGTGTTTGGGTTTAGCTCTGCCTCTCTGGCTTTGATCCACTCTACACCAGATGGAATTACACTTGCTTATGGAATGATCAGATAAGGACAAGTGTTGGCAGCAGTACCAACCAGCCTCCACATTGGCTGGTAGAAATATCTCTTGCTGGGCTCAACAATGGCCACATTCTCCACCCCCACTTTCTTCTTCATATGTGCAACCATGAAGCACCATGGCTGTCCCATCTAGCACCAGCACCTTATAGGGGTGCTTGTTTGTAGTGCTGGTCTCCATGTGCAGCTGAAGGAACCTACCTGCTGAGTACCCAACCTGAGGAAGTAGGCAAAGATGGCGGGACACCATGGTGACCAATGGAACCACCTTCTGGCTGGATCAGGGGCTCTGGTTCAAGATCGAGACGCCATGTCTGGTGATGGCCTTTTTTGCTGACAGATTTTCAAGGCAGTGGAGGACATCATGTGATGAGAGATAAAGAGCCAGTCATAGTTAAGTTAGAGTTAAAGCTTATGTTTGATCATTGCAATACTGGGATGTTCAATAAGTTGGTTACTTGGTTATTTTTCCCTTGTTTTTATTATTTTGTCCTGTTATGTGACGTCTTTACTAATTTCGCATCAAATGGTAAACATTGTATATCAAATACCATAGAAGTTCTAGGTGATATTATCTACTTCAAGAAAGACTTTTTTTCCTGGCATGTAGATAAGTGATAAGCAGAGCATCTTCTCCCAGTCAGTGCTGTGCTTCAGGCGTTGTTAGGTCTGATCTATTTTTGTTTTGCCATCACTCCCAGGACATTTTTTACCCCCTAGAGATAGCCTTTCTGAAATCTTAACGGAAAACCTCTGCTCAGCTCTTTGGTCTCTCAGCCATCATTTTCTGTTTGATTTCTTGGTGTTTCAACCTGAACACCCACAGTTTAGGATTTGGTAAATGTTGTAAGAGAAACTTGCACACAGAATTTGATCTCACTTTCAGATATTGTTCCCTTGAGTCTCAGGTAACTTGGGATTCTGAACACTAACCTATTTTCACAGACTCCTGAAGCTGTTGTTAGCTTCAGGCCACAGCTTTCCACTGGGCTGCTGCCTGTCATCCTGAGAATTGGCAGATTCCTTGAGTAAAATGCAGAGACGAATGTACAACTCACCTCAACCATTTCCTTTCTCTCTGGAAACTTGGCCCCACAAGTCCCAGCTGCCTTCATTGCTCACCAAGGCCTCCAGACTGTTGCTTCCGACCTTTTACCCAGCTTGCATAACAGTTCCTGATAAGATGTTTAATCGGATGCACACGATTGCATTGTGGGTAGAAGAGGTTCAGGATGCTGCATATCATTTTATCTTCAACAACTTGGTGAAGTAAGTCTGACATGAAATCGAGTCTCAAGAAAGTCAGGTAAGCTGCCTTTCTTAGTAAGTGGTCCTTGGGTTCAGGTCAGTGACCATCATGCAAAGCCTGAAGTGTGTTTCATATTTGGTTTTGACTCTGAGGGTTATTAAATGATTCATTTTTCTTTCCTTATTAATGTGTTCTGGCAGAAGAAAATTCTGAGCCTATTAACATGATGACATAACGAATCTATGCTTTTCAAATGGACACAGATGCATGCGGCCTGTACCTTGCTCCATTTTACTTTGCTGGGTCACATAAGAATCTGCTGCCTTACTTTCTATGGGAGTGTTGGACATTGGCTCCCTTCATCAGTAGATGCAAATGGTTTATTTAGGGGTCTGGGACCCTGCTTTGAGTCTTTATGGTCATACTCTTTCTATTATCTGGAAACTTTGTGTCCCAGGGCTGCAGGTCTGTAAGAAGACTTTCAGCATACACATGCTTCTAAAATCTTAAAGCTATCCTCTAGCAAACATTTTGGAAGAATGCATGGAGAAAGGATGCATGCAAGAAGGAAAGATCAGGCAAAGTGGGCATGGTGGTGCACACCTGTAATCCCAGTACTTGGGAGGCTGAGACAGGAGATCAGATTCGAGGCCAGCCTCATCATTTTAGTGAGACCCTCAGCAACTTAGCAAGACCCTGTTTCAACATTTTAAAAAATAAAATAGAGTAGTTTTGATTTGCATCTCCCTGATTGCTAATGATATTGAACATTTTTTCATGTACCTATTGGCCATTTGTATCTCTTCTTTCGTGAAGTGTCTATTCATTTCAGTTGCCCACTTCTTGATCGGGTTGTTTGTTTTCTTAGTGTAAAGTCTTTTAAGTTCTTTGTATATCCTAGATATTAGACCTCTGTCAGAG
>PVJS01046555.1:0-15768 GCA_004027185.1 Glis glis
CGGGTTCGCGGCCAGCCTCAGCTCTCTCTCTTTCTCTCCCTGTCTCTCTCTCTCTCTCTCTACTTAGTGAGGCCTCCGCAACTTTGTGAGACCCGGTTTCAAAATAAAGTATAAAAAATAGGGCTGGGAGTGTAGCGCGGAGGTAGAACGCCCCTGCGTTCAATCCCCGGTACCGCAAAAAAAAAAAAAAAAAAAAAAAAACTGGATTTGCTTGCAAAGTTGTTGAGTTGTTGTAATGCATAGAAGCTAAGATGCAGTGTAAGTGGGAGGACATGATTGACGATTATTTGGAATAATAAGGTAATAGCCCCTGATGCTAATATACACTCAATGGAAATAAAGCCTAGTGGCTATTGTTATGAATTTC
Organism: Glis glis; assembly: GCA_004027185.1. Classification (NCBI taxonomy): domain Eukaryota; kingdom Metazoa; phylum Chordata; class Mammalia; order Rodentia; family Gliridae; genus Glis; species Glis glis. The sequence continues at coordinate 368 of PVJS01046555.1, forward strand.
TAGGATCTAAAAACTGTATGATTATGCTGATGTTACGCATCCTTGGTTAAGAGGGAGCACATATTTACTCACTGTTTGTATGTAGAAGACAACAAAGTACTATATAAGCTAGAGCATGGGATAGAAATTTCTAGAAAGAATGTATGTTTAGAAATTCAGTTCTAAGAGGAGACTTTAATTATAAGTAACAATATTGGGTCAAGAAGACTTTATAAAGAATAATATTGTGTTAATCAGCTTTCTGACACTATAACAAATACCTGAGATAACCAACTTATAAAAGGCTCCCATCCAAGTACTAACCAGGCCCCACCTTGTTTATCTTCTGAGATCTGATAAGATCTGGCATGTTAGGGATCACAAAACTATGGTGTATACACACAATGGAATTTTACTCAATTTTATCCAGTCATAAAGAATAACAAAATTATATAACTTGTAGGAGAATGGATGGAACTAGGGAATATTATGCTAAGTGAGATTAGCCAGTCCCAGAAAATGAAGAGTTAAATGTTTTCTCTCAGCCGGGCTGGTGGCGCATGCTTATAATCCTAGTACTTGGGAGGCGGAGACCGGAGGATCCGGGTTCGCGGCCATCCTCAGCTACTTAGTGAGGCCTCTGCAACTTCGTGAGACCCGGTTTCAAAATAAAGGATAAAAAATAGGGCCGGGGATGTAGCTTGGAGGTAGAATGCCCCTGGGTTCAATCCCTGGTACTGCAAAAAAAAAAAATGTTTTCTCTCATATGTATAAGCTAGAGAAAAATTGAGAAACAAAAAGGACTTCAGATAAATAAGGGGAGATACTCGTACAATAGTGGAAGGGGATTTGGGGACAGAGGTGGGAAGATGAAAGAGGATAATTGATGAAGGAAACAGTTAAAATAATGATATGTTCACATTTGAAGTTATCAATATCAATTTTAATATTATGTCCTGGGTGGGGTAAGGAACAGGGTGGGATCTGCAAGGAAATACACCGAGTGCTGTGTGCATGTACGTTTCTATCACTCTGAAACTAGTTATGATATATAATTACAATGCACCAATATAAAAGGCTTATTTTGGCTCATGGTTTTAGAGTTTTCCATCCATGATTATTTGGCTCCATTGCTTTGGGTGGGGCACACATAATGGCAAGAGTGTGTGGTACAATATGCTCATCTCATGGCTTGAAGGCAAAAGAAAAATAGAGGAGTTAAAAAAGAAGAGATAGAAGTCCCACAATTCCCTTTGAAGGCACACCCTCAATGACTAAAGACCTCCCATGAGGCCCCAACTCAGAGTTTCTGCCATCTTCCAATAACACAGAGCTGGAGGCCAGGCCTTTAACACATGGGCCTTTGGGGGACTCTTAAGATCAAACTGTAGAAAATATTATGACTCAACTGGAGAAACAACATTCCTTGGGCTATAGAAAATCTTGTCCATTTTTCCTGAGGAATTCTTAGAGGGGCTATTTCCTAATACCTGAGCTAGGTTTTATCTAAGACCTGACAACTCCATACTTTTGTTTGCTCAAGTCAAAAAAATGAAGTCATGATTGACTTTTCTTTTGCTTCCTTGTCGACTTCCTTTTGCTCTGAGTATGCATTCAACATCATGAAATCCTGCTGGCTCTTCCTTCAGAATGAATGCAGAACTCGCAGCTTCTCACGACCACCACTTGACCGCTGTGGTCTCAGCCACAATTGTCTGTCTGTTTGCTTCTTCACTTGCTCCCTGTAGTCTCTTTGCAACCCAGCATCCGCAGCAATCTTTTAAAAATCAGATTGCCCATTGCTCAGAATTCTGTAATGTCTCCTCGTTTTGCCTTCAGAAAATTCTAAAGCCCATACCTCTGCCTAAGGACCTAGGAGAACCTATGTGACTTGCTTGTTCACATCACCAACATTCCCTTCCTGTTCATTTCTCGGTCCAACTCACCCTTCCACCTACATCATCCTTCTTCAGTGTTCCCTCAAGTGGCAGGCAAGAACCAAAACCAATTCTTTGCTCTGGCTTTCTCTTGTGAGAAATCTTGACATTACTGTCCCATCTCCTTATCTTCTTTAAGCATTTTGCCAAATGCCTCCTTAAAGCTGGGGGTATGGTTCAGTGGCAGATTGCTTGTCTACCATGCACAAAATTCTGAGCTTGATTCCCAGGACACACACACACACACACACTCCAAACCTGAGCACCTAATTTAAAGTATGACCTGCCCTACCACACACACACACACACACACACACACACACACACACACACACTCCAGTATCCCCTTTATTATTCACCCTTATAACAATTATCAACTTCTAAATTGCTGTATAATATTCTGATTTATTGTTTTAATAGTTTATTGTATTTCTCCCTCAACTAGGTTTGTACCTTTGCCTGTTTTGCTCAATGAAATATCCCAAACTCTTGTAATCATGCTTGGCAGAGAGTGGGCACTCAATAAATGAGGTAATGTTTTTATTGGGAGAATAGCCTCTTTGCACTAAAAGCAGGTTGGGCAAGTACTCCAATAGTATGTATAATGCAGAAATGCTATTTGAATAAACAGAGAATCAATCAACAGACTCCTTCACCCATCCCCCACCTGTACCATTCCCACACCACCAGTGTTTATTTACAGAGTCCACCAGGGAGGGATGTGGTATAATGCTACAGGTTTGGAGGGTAACATACTCCAAATTTTAACTTTTTTTGGCTAATGTCTGAATGGCTTGGGGGCATTAGGCATCAGTTTCCTCAACTATGAAATGGATATTCTATTAATTGAGTCTTCCTCATAAAGAGGTTGTGAAAATTAAATGAGATAATGCATGTAAAATGCTGAGTGCCCAATAAACTTGTAGGTAAATGTAATTACAAAACACTTAAAGACAAGGATGTTATGATGTCATGCATGTCTCCATAATTTTATTTATAGTTTTAATGTACTTAGTAAAATTGTATAGGTAGTACAAAGATAAGCCAAGCTCAGATCTGAATTATCAAGGACTCTGAAAGACTAGTACATAAATTATTTTATGGTATTGCGAACTCTCAGAAGTAAAATACACATTCAAGTGAAAGTGTAAAACATAATATATTGTCAAATATAAATGAATTTGAATTATCTATTTAGTTTTTTCATACTATTATCAAGATATAACCCACTTATTATACCTCTAATTCAATAGTACTTTTGCATGAAATTATTATAAGTTGATAATAAGCTTTTTATGGTTTCAATTTTCAAATAAGAATTTATTATATGAATTTCTATTTTCAAGTTTTCCTCTTAGCTAGGCCATCTGGACTATACCAGTTTAATTTTTAAATTTTGATATTTCCAATTAGCTTCAGTTTATCAGATACACATATGAATTAAATAGCTGTCTTAGATTTTAATCACTTTTGGGAACAAATATTTGCATAATTGATTAGCTACCCTTGATATTGTGGTTATTTCTTCAAGAACATCCTTTCATTAAATGTGGAGTTTTCAGCCAGTTGGAAATCTTCCTTTTTGTTATATAAATCTGGCTCAATTTTTGAATCCATTACCTTAATGTTCAATGCCTTTTCCCATTTTGAAAACTCATTTTATGTGCGAGTATTTGAAATGATCAGAGATATTACCAAGAAAATGACCAATAAGCCATAAACTGCTTGACTCATTTCTAGCACCATTTATTTGTTACTGGGAAAGTTCCATTTCAGATTACTTTGGAAGAGGGTGTGAGTGCATAAGTAGCAGCTCTCTGAGTATAAGGATATATTGTCCTGTATATAATTTATTTAGAGTTTGCACTGTAGCTGTTAACAAAAGTGCAAAATTAAGGCCACTGTGCTTTAAAAAATGTAGTACAGGGATCTGAACTTTAAATAGAACCAGAGAAGAAGCCAGAGAATTATGTACAAGATCAAAGTCTTTGTTTCATTCTCCAGATTTGCGCTGCAGTCACTAGACTAAGATATTCCAAACTCCAACAACTCACCAGCATGTGGACTGGCCTGAGGAAACACCAGAGAACAGCCCTCTGCAAACTAGCTTCTCCAAAGAGGGTCCACTTACTCTCTCTTCCAAGACAAAATGGGTTAAACCAAAATCAAGAACTTAACCAATTATGTCTAATCAGGGTAATTTCAACCTGAATTTAAACTTTTTATCCTACACCAATACCTGTAGGAGATTATAAATCAGTTATAGGAGACTGTAGTCCAACTCTTCTGTATAAAATATCTCTTTAAACGTTTAGGAAGACAACAGGGGCCCAGGGTAGAGCTGCAGTGTATGACCCTTCCATTGGCTGGAATGGAGGGGTCCGTTTATCCACCTTGAGAAGGCTTCAAAAAACCACTCATACCGATTGATTTCAGGTACACTTCACTGCGCAGTTACTTTTCACCTCTGCTGGTAAGTGGCGTCATGGCTCAGGCTATTTTTCTTTGCTTTTCAGTGGGATTAAAAGCTCTCCTTGACCGTTTCAGGATCTTTTAAGAAGGTGCTTTGGATCAGCTTGTAAGATATATGAGAATATAGCAAAGCTTAGTTAGTTGTCTTTTCTAAACACTTTAAAGATTTTTGGATCAAAGGAGCAATCGGTGGAAAACATTTTTAGTTGCTAAAATATAATCTGTGTTCATAGCTGGATTTTCTTTATTTTTATTTTAGGTCATAACTACTCTTTGTAGTCAATAAGAGGAAAGCAAAAGATAAATCTAGAGATGTTCCCTTCCTAGAAAGCAAGTGTTGAGGATGGGGGCAGTTTCTAGAAATGAATAAGGTAAGATGGAGCAGGAGGCCTTTGAATAATCTAAGTCAAAACTGATGATGGTTGTCATTGCAAAAGTGAGTTTGCAGGCCTATGAAAATAGGCTATGGCTGTAGATTATGTACCAAAAGGTATTATAGATTTGGTTGGTAAGAAACTTAGTTAATCAACCACACAAAAGAGGGCATGGAATAGTTCTGTCTCCATGGAAATTTCACAACATTGTATAGGTGGCTCTTAATAGGAGAACTATTTTTACCTTGTACCCGAAATAGTAAGTTATTCTTCCTGATGAAATCAGTGGAATATAATCACTTCCCTCCCTGTATCACAGAGAGAATAGTGCCTCCCAAAAGAATTAAGAAATAGAATTCTCAATTCACAGAAGAGAGAGAAATAAAAACACAATTCCATGACAAAACCAAGAGGAAAATGCATTTCCCAGCAACAAACTACAGATTTGCTTGGAAGAAGGGGTTCAAGTGAGGGTTAAGAACAATGACTTTAAGAAGGTCATATTACTATTCCAACTCGTGGAGTTAGGCAGGAACCTTAGGCCTCAATTTCCTCATCTACAAATTGGAAATAATAAAAAGCTAATAAATTACTTCCTCAGTTGTGAGAGTTAAGGCAGGGAATATACGTGGAGCATTTAATCAATGCTGGATGCAAAAGTGCTTGGGTTTCCTGTTATCATTGTTAAGGCTATAAAGTAAACTTCAAATAAGTATCTGAAATATCTGAAAGCAAAAGCCTTTATATCAGGAAACAATAAGTAAGTATCAATCAATAAAAGAAAAGAGATATGCAGTAAGAGTCTTATCAGATTCAGGAAGGAAAACCACATGACCGAACTAGAGACAGGAATAAAGGTGTCACAATTTTCCTCAAAATTAATATGATTCATCATTGTTTTGTTGTCTATGTTTATGACAAAATTAACTGCACAGTGACCTACAGATGGTTCTTATTTTAAAGTGTGTTAATTTATTTTCAGTCCTTACTTTTCATCTGTTTTGAAACAGTAAGACTCTCCCTGTTTGTACGATCCAACCTGTTTTCTTCCCTGCATACTTGCAACAGTCTAGATTTTGGTGCCCAGAAAAAAGAAGAACTGAAAAGGAATATTCTTTTACAGGAATTTTGCTTTAACAAGCCTCTATTCTATCTGTCTGTGTTAGCATTATATACACACATTTGAACTGGTTTTAACATGCTATGTTCTTAAATGTGGCTAAATGTTATAGCAGACTTCTCAGGAGCATTCACTCAATAGCATGGGTCTCCAAGGAAACAAAAGAAAAACATCCTCTTTCTATGTTTAGCTCCCATCTTTCTGACCAGAGGATTTTGAGAAAGACGTGTTGGATTTATTTGTCTCAGATCACTTACTTTTGGCTAAGGAGTACCTTTTCAGGGAAGCAATATTCTTGGATCAGTCAGGTTTGGTTGGAAAAGAGGAAACCACTCTAGGTATGTTTAGTGGAAAGAAAATTAATATAAGGAATTTGAGGCTTAGACAGCTATTGGAGGCACTGCAAAGGCAGTGATCTGAAGTGCCTCTTGCAGGAAATCTGGAAGTGTAGGAATTTCATGGACGCCACCAGGAATGATTTTAGTTGCCAACAGAGCTGAAACAGGAGCACAGGAGAATGCTCCAAGTACAAGTCAGCCAGGCCTCATCTCTTCTCGTCTCCAGATCTTGTCTTTATCCTCTCCTTCCCTGTGTTCTGCTCCAGGAGGCTGACAGTCTGGTCTACATGGGCAGTCTGTCTTGTCCTCCAGCTTCCACTGAGTATGGGAAGTACCAATAGGATACGAGAGGTGGAGTTTAGGGCAATTATTCTCCTGCTCCTTGCCTTCAAGTTTATTTTGGGAAGGCTGTGTTCTTTGCCAGCAGGTGCTTTCCAGTAACCCTCCTCTCCCAACATCCTCCTTCCAAATTTTGAGAATTGTTCCTTCCTTTTATCCTTTCAGGCCAACGGATGATAACAGCTCTTACTAACCCAGAAGACTGCACTGTCCCTCGGTGCTCCACTGCATCCTGAAACATCTTCGTAAATACTCCTTAGTAAACGAACACTCTTTCAGTTATTCTTTTTTTTTTTTCAGTACTGGGGATTGAACGCAGGGGCGTTCTACCTCCGTGCTACGCCCCCGGCCCTATTTTTTATACTTTATTTCGAGACCGGATCTCACAAAGTTGCGGAGGGCCTCACTAAGTAGAGAGATAGAGAGAGAGAGAGAGAGAGAATGCGTGCGCGCGTGTGCGAGCTGAGGCTGGCCGCGAACCCGGATCCTCCGGTCTCTGCCTCCCAAAGTACTGGGATTACAAGCGTGCGCCACCACGCCCGGCTCACTCTTTCAGTTATTCTAACATGGGTATGCAAATTGTTTTTTACTGGGAATCTGATCTGACTAATATCATGATTTGTACCTTGAGTTTCCAGGTAAAGTTGGAAAGTGGAGCCTGTCATTATTTCCCTAGTTCTAGAAGGTAAGATAACAGATATACTTTTCTTTTTGGTACTGGAAGTTGTTGAACTCAGAGCTACACTGCCAGCCCTATTTTATTTTGAAACAGGTTCTCACTAAGTTGTTGAGGGTATTGTTAAGTTGCTGAAACTGGCCTTGAACCCATGATCCTCCTGTCTCAGCCTCCCAGGTACTGATAATACAGGCACACGCCACTGTGCCCAGCTGAGAATAGATATACTTAAAAAAGCTAATTGAACCCCTGATCCATGGGATGAGGGCTAAATGGTAGGAAAGAGCAACTATCAGTCCTGAAACTGATCCTCCCAGCAAAGATAATAATCCTGAAACATAACCTTATACATTGTGGAACTGCAGAGATTAAAGTCATCATCAAATATTTGAGGGATATGATGGTGGTGATTCCTACTATGTCCTTATTTAAACTTAACCATTTGGCTAGTGCCAAGTCAGATGGGTTGTGGAATGTGAAAGCTAATTATCTCAACTTGATTATACCAACTGCAGCTGCAGTTCCAGATGTGCTATTTATACTAGAGTGAATAAACACAGCTTGTCGCAGCTATTGATCTGTAATCTTTTCTTTTTCATTTCAATCACTAAGGAAAATCAGAAGCAATTTGCATTTCATGGCAGGGACTACAATATGTGCTTACTATGTTGACTTCCTACCCTATGTTGGACTATGTTGACCCTCCCACTCTCTAGCATTTTGATATCCCACAGAACATCTTCCTGTTCTATGGCATCGATGGTGTTTTGCTAACTGAATTTAATGGACAGGAAGTGGCAAGTATCTAAATGGCTTAGTAAGATATATTTGAACCAGAGTGTGAAAGACATTTCAAAGGCTTGTCATATTGGTGAAGTCTTTGGAATCCATAATTTGGGACATGTCCAGCTATCCTGTCTATTATACTTTGCTGCTCATTATAAAAGGGAAATCTTTGGTGAGATTCTGTAGATTTTGGAGGAGTTACAGAACTCAGAAATGTGTTCAATTCTCTGAGGGGGAGCTGCTGCTTATACTGCTTTGTGGAGGAGAGTCTGCAGAAAACAGATCCAATGCTGATTTTTAATATGACATTATTCTTCATGGAGTGCGGCCAGATATTTGATTACATTGGACCACTCCCATCATCAAGGGGCGATGGTTTGCTATCACAGGGGAGGAAAACGTTTCGGAGGTGGGTTTCCCCTCTCTACTTGGAGTAATGTTGGCAACAGCACCATTTGTTTACTCAGCTAAATTCTCATCTATTAATATCACCCCCAATCAGAGGGCATCTTTTATGTTAAAGAAAGGGTGCTAATAAGCTTAATTGTTGTTGCTCCATATCACATTATCCAGTCAGATTGATGATATAATAAAATGGCCTAATATGGGCTCAGTTACATCGGTAACTAGTACATAACTCCTCTATATATTGGAACGTGTGTGTGTGTGTGTGTTTGTGTGTGTGTGTGTGTGTGTGTGTGTGTTTCATTCCTATGACCAAACTATCTGACAACCTAGAAGAGGAAGAGTTCATTTTGCTTTATGGTTTTAAAGAATTCACTCCATGGTGGGCTGACTCCAAGGCAGAAACATCATGGTGGAAGGGCATGGTGGAGGAAAGTTGCTCAGCTCAAGGCAGGTGGGAAGCAGAGAGGGAGAAAGAAAAGGGCCAGGGAGAAGATAAACCATTCTGGGCCATGTCCCCAGTGACCTACTTCCTCCATTTAGGGCCTACCTCCTGTTAGTCCATTCAGTTATCTGTGTATTAGTGATCAGTTATCAGTGATAAGGTCAGAGCTCTCATGAGCTAATCATTGCCCAAAAGCCCCACCTCTGAACCTTGCTGCATTGGGGAGCATCCTTTCAACACATGATCTTTTGGGGAGATATTGCATATCCAAACCACGACAGCGTGTTTGTCTTCTCACAGTTAGAATGTGTGGATCTGGGAGCCAAGGGGTGAAGGTGGAATCACCTCTGAAGATTCTTTCCTTCTAAAAAAATAATAAAACACCAACTAAATTAAGTTCCAAATAACCATTGCTTATTTTTATATAGTTTTTTATGTATGAGTCTTAGAATGTTGTCTATAATTGGTTTTTTGTTTTTTTGTCTGTAGATACTTATGAGTTACATCTTGTCTCCTCTAACAACTATTCTTGATTTTACCTTTCCCAAAAGCATGTACCAAATTCAGTAAAACAAAACTATTACAATATCTTTCCTGATTACTCTATGGCACTCCAAAAATGGCCATAACATAATACAAAAGTTTTCTCTTTCACCTTGTAAAAGACCATAGAAATAATTAGGTTCATTTAAAAATTTTGCTAATTAACTCAGAAGTATTATGAAAGCTCTTATGAACCAAACTTAATATATAGTTTAAGAACCTGATGAATAAAGGAGAACTTATATTCCTAATAAATATGTGAATACAAATGATCATTTAATGATCAAATAGTTTTCAAATTAAAACAAAAGCATATTCCTGTTCTAGCCTATGTGGGTACAATAATTGTCACCAAAGGGGTTTGTTTCTGTGATTCTTGACTCACATGATTTTTTTCCTTCTTTGTTCATTTAAAGTTTGGAAAATCATTAGGGGCATGTTATTTACTCAATAACATGTAAATAGTCAGAGATCTATTACTTTTTTCAGTCTTTCTTTAGATACAGTAGCTAAGCCATATCCACCTTTTCTTAAGGTAGTATCAGCAATAGAAAACTTATAAAAATTTCAGTGGATCTAATATACCCACTAAGATTAATGGTTTTCTATGCTATGAGAACTCATCTATTGGCAAGATACCCTTAGCACTTTTCAGCTAGATGCTGAAATGAGATAGTGTTGCTGTTCATGTCACTATCCATCAGGGCAACGGGCTATGTTCTAAAGGCAGCCACTTCCATCCTTTACTGGGAGAAGAATTACATTATTATTTCATCTAAATAAGGGGATTATCCATGTCCTACAAGGATCACCTAAACAGAGACTCATTTGGAGAATCTTCATTTACTTATGCTTATAGGAGGTTCATTTTAAAAAATACAAAATAAAAACTTGTTAAGTAAGTTATTAATCACAGCATGAATATGTCCTTAAAATTAAAGCTTCTCGCATAATTAAATCAATGGTTACATTAATTAAATCAGATGGTTACATGAATGCTATTGCTTAGACCAACCATCTAAGAAAAGGAAAAAGACTTAGTACATACACAGATAGGAGATATATGATATTGGGTTAGTCTATGACTTTGAAATTCTTGGGTTAAAAACATTTCCTTACTACAACAGCAACCCTTTTGAAATGGATGGAAAATTAAAGGTAACAATAAGGTCAATCCTATCTAGTATCTACAAGTTACTTCTGTTTAAATTAATAATAGGCTTACCTTCCATACTTGAGAATTACTTCCAATCCTACATGCTACTCTATTATAAGCTGATATTAATTACTATAGGAGTTGCAAATGATACCTCTGGCTAACCCACAGGTACAAGCTGTATCTCCAAAATGCCTACCTAAGCAGCCTTCATATGATCTAAAACCTGGAGATTTGAGTTTCTGAAAAAGGTATCAGAAAGAAACAGTTTCTGGGCCTCAACAAAAAACCTTATAAGGTACTGTTACCAACTGATGGTCATAAAACATCCAGGTGCCGATTCCTGAGTTCATATTTCCCCAGTTGAAAAGAAGGAAGATAAATGGACATGGTGAAATAGGCCAGTGCTTTGGAGGCAGAGACAGGAGAATTGCAGATTTGAGATTAGCCTCAGCAATTTAGTGAGGCCCTCAGGAACTTAGTGAGACACTGTTTCAAACCAAAAAATAAAATAGGGCTGGAGATGTAGTTCAGAAGTAGGATGCCCCTGGGTTCTATCTCCAGTATCTCTCTCTGTCTGTCTCTGTCTCTGTCTCTGTCTATCTCTTTTTTGCAGTACTGGGGATTGAACCCAAGGGCATTCTACCTCCAGGCTATACCCCCAGCCCTAGTTTTTATTCTTATTTTGAAACAGGGTCTCACTAAGTTGCAGAGGGCCTCACTAAGTAGCTGAGGCTGGCTGTGAACCCAGATCCTCTGGTCTCAGCCTCCCAAGTACTGGGATTACAAGTGTGCGCCACTACACCTAGCTTTCTTTCTCTCTCTCTCTCTCTCTCTCTCTCTCTCTCACACACACACACACACACACACACACACACACACACGAATTCTCCTGATTACTACATTCATTTCATTCATCTCCTGATTACTACATTCATTCCTTCAATTTATTAAACTGAAGATTTTAGGAATTCTCCTGAAGCTGCTGGTGACATCAGTGGACAACTTCTGCCCCAATGCCAGCAATCCACCAGCCACAGGAGCAGCAGCTTCTGCTCTAACCAAGGGAGCATGATTCCTTTTCTGGCTTTCAGCATTTCCCCCTCCTCAAACAAAAGTCTTACCTATTGTTGCTTTTTATTTTATTTTATTTTAATTTCTCTGTTACCTAACTAAAGACTCTTAATTTAATGTTCTAATCCTCATCCCGTTACTTTAGACCTCCCTTGTGGTGCATATGCTTGCTTTGTATATTACAAATTCAGTCTGATAAAAATGAGACTTTGACCTCATGTCAACAGACTGCTTCTGCTCAGGTTATCACATGTCAGTCAAATCTAGCTCCTTAGCAATGGGGCCTACTCTAGTGCTATTTCTGCTGCAATGGGCAGTTTACTCTCTTAAGAGAAGCTTCAACCTGTTTTGCATGAGCTCTTTAACTCCACTCAAGGCATCTACACATCTCGGTTTACTCCCTGTGCTAAATGATATTTATACTCCCAATTCAGTCATTGTCTCCCTGGATTACTGCTTCTTACATGACATCAAGCTTACCCCACCTGCCACACACTAACTCACCCTGTGTGTTCAGGATGACTGTTAGGGACTTTCAAGTGTTTAAATTGCCAGCCTCCAGTAGACCACATTTCTCTGAGGGGGGAAAATCAGAAAGCTTCTCATAAAAGGCAAATACAGGTTACTTAGGAAAACTTCTAGGAGTGATGACCGACTCTTTGTGCATGGAGTAGAGCAGAACAATTGGAAAAGGTATTCTGATGATGGAAGATATAATAAACAGCACAAATTCTTTTTGGAAGCCTGAGAGAGCATTTCTAAATTTAAATTTATTACTCTGAGTTATGGTTAATAACATAGGGCTTAGTTTCTTTTTAGCTAGCAAAAGAAAAAAATTTATGTGATAGCAAATTCTTCTGGCTGCACCTATAATGCTACAGGTCACGTAGTATTGGGTATGACTAGCCTATGAGAAAAAAAGTTCACCTGGTGGCTTTTAAAACAGACCCAGCTGGATTCTGAGACATGGTTTTATATTTTATAGTCTGGGTTTTATAATTTTGCCTCTGAAGGAGATTTCTTTAACAAGACGCAATATTGGATTTAGCAATTTTTAAGGGAAAATGTAATATTGTAACTAAAGCTGGTGGAGTAAGCCATACCAAATCCGACTGCATTAAAGAACAAGGAATTCCTGGGGAATACACTTTTGCTTGATGCAGTGAGGACTGAAGCTAGACTGCATGGGGTTTAAGAGTCACTGGGGTGAAATCAAACGTCTAGACCACTTTTTCAAAAAAATGTGATTTTGAAGGAATATAAGTTACAGAGAAATCAAGAGATGACTCAACATCTAGACACATTTCTTTGTGTTTGGGAGAGACGAGCATTTATATGCCCAAGAAAAGAGAGTGAGTGAAACAGTGGGAAAAGAGAGGACAATTAATGGAGCAAATTTATTTTGTGTGGGTGATGGAGCTGGAGACACTATCGCATGCCCAGTTGAAGGATTAGTCATTATTAAGAGAGACCCATAGCTGATGACACATAAGGACAGAGGACTGAGAATGGATAATTATGTAGGCAGGTTGTAGGAAGGATAGATGGGTAGGAACTAGACATTGAAAGATACTATTTTTTTTCTGAGGAGCCTAAAGTATTATGAATTCAAATTCTAAGGAACCTGAAGACCATGAATTTGTAAGTGTTATGGGTAGATATAGAATGTCCCCTGAAGAGCTCACGGATGATATAGTTAAGTCATGAAGGCTGTAATCTCATCAGTAGATAAAATGGATTTATCTGGTATCTGGGTGATAACCTATGCAGGTGGGGTGTGGCTGGAGAAGGTGGGTCCCTAGGGGTGTGTCCTTAGGGACTCTGCTTGTGTCTTTGAATCCCCTTGCTTGGCTCTCTGCTTCCAGCCCCCACGATGTGATAGCGGAGCTTTTGCGTGCTTTCTTTCTCCACTTCTCGCCGCCATGCCCTGAGCTTCAGACCCTGGCCTCACACGAACTGATCCCAGAATCACCAAAAATTGTGAGCAAATAAATCTTCCTTCCTCTAAGTTGTGTGGTCAGGTCTTTTGGATTATAGCAATGAGAATGTTCACCAAGACAATAATGAACCAATCTGCAGGACTGTACAATCCTCTTTGGTAGGACTCAGAAGCAGCTATTGTTTAAAAATGGAAAAAGTGAGCAGTTGGGTTGATACAGCTGAGATTACTTTCTTATGGATGTGGTGACGTGACAAGGAACAATCAGATAAGTCATCAATCAGATAAGAATGTACTTAAAAAGATGGGCCGAAGGATCTGAGGTGCCAAGGACATGAAGAGCTTGGGGACTCGTTTAGGGAGGTGTCCTGCAGCTGTCACACCTCCAGCAGAAATGCCCATGGCCAAAGGAATGAAGACCTGACGTGAAGCAGAATTGAAAAGCTCCGAATCAGAATAAGCCAACGAATTGTGAATCTTCTAGAAGAGGCAGCAGCGCATAAGTAGAGGGAAGGGAAGAGGTGAGAGAAAGAAACAGAGTTGATGGGAGAGGGACATTTCAGTGAAGAAAAAGAGGTTTTGAGACATTTTGTTTTATGAAACAAACATTGAATTCCATGTTTTAAAAGAACTATGAAGAGTTCTAGAAATATAAGTTGTTTTGCTAATATTATTTTTAAGTATCTTGCCCACAAATTGTGGCAATTGGAAAGTTAAATAATTTTCCTCGACCTCAGTTTCCCTATTTATAAGGTAATGACAACAATACCTACCTTGAAAGATTTAAGGGAGAAGATTAGTAGTGTTATTGGAAGGTGTGTATCATAATATCAGGTGCAAAGCTAATATAAAGTATGTCTTTTTTTTAAAACTGGGGATTGAACCTAGGAGCATTCTACCTCTGAGATACACACTAAAGCCTTTTTATATATTTTTTATTTTGAATCAGGGTCTTGCTAAGTTGCTGAGGATCTCACTAAGTTGCTGAGATCCTGCTATCTCAGCTTCCCAAGTACTGAGATTACAGGCGTGTGCCCCCATGCCTGGCTAAAGTGTGATTTTCCTTTTCCATAATCAATACTCATGTAGGACTGGTGAATTACTTTTTTTTTAAAGGAGTTGGTTTTGAATTAGAAATTATCCAGGATCATCTTATCAATTTGCTACCATTAACAGAAGCTTAAATATATAATATTGAATCTGGGAATTATGTTACTTGAAATGCAGATGCCAATAGCAGGAATAATTTAGTTAAAAATGGTACTTTTAGCTAGATATGATGGCACACACCTGTAATCCCAGTACTTGAGAGACTGAGACAGTAGGATCATGAATTCGCAGCCAGCCTCAGCAACTTAGCAAGGTCCTCAGCAACTTAGTGAGACCCTGTTTCAAAATAATGAAATAGGGGCCGGGCATGGTGGCGCACGCTTGTAATCTCAGTACTTTGGGAGGCAGAGACCAGAGGATCCGGGTTTGCGGCCAGCCTCAGCTTGCTCTCTCTCTCTCCCTGTCTCTCTCTCTCTCTACTTAGTGAGGCCCTCTGCAACTTCGTGAGACCCGGTTTCAAAATAAAGTATAAAAAATAGGACTGGGGGTGTAGCGCGGAGGTAGAACGCCCCTGGGTTCAATCCCCAGTATCGCAAAAAAAAAAAAAAAGAAATAGGGTTAGGGGTGTAGCTTGGAGGTAAAATGCCACTGGGTTTAATCGCCAGTGCCACAAAAAAACAAAACAAAACAAACAGACAAAAAAATAACCCTGGTACTTTGGCTTTGCATGAAGCAAGAGGGAGTCATTTCCTGAATTCCTAGAATTTA